>JASDQU010242000.1:134850-162677 GCA_032191745.1 Picea mariana
ATATGGTTATGGACTTTGGATATATGGCATGGTTTAATAGCATTTAAATACCAAGGGGGGGCCTCGGTGTTGGCAAGGTTGAGGGCTAAGCCCTTGACCACCCCCTTTCTTTCCAACCATGGGGTCATGGTGGCCTTATTCTAAGGTCTTGGGTTCAATTCCCATAGCTCCAAATTACATTTTTTAACCATTTCCAACCATTTTTCACCATTTTAACCATCTTTGATGAAACTTCAACTGTTGATATCTTCATCATCTGGAGGTCGTTTTTCCCGAAACGAATTTTTCTCCGGAAAGATGTTGACAAGCTCTTCCACTTTGTAAGCTTTACTTTGCATTTTGAATACTTTAACTCTATCGAATTTTGAGATGATCCACCTGGATCAGTAATTATTTACAACAACGATAAGTATTTTGTAACAACCACAATAATTATGCCTTGAAATTGCTTGAAAAAGACAAGAAAATGTAGCTCTAGGCTAGCAGAATGATGACTACTTGTCACAAGCAAAATTGGAAATGTTTAACCAGCATTCAATGCCACTTTTGCAATAAATTTGCTATTGTCAGATGGTTGTCGAAATATTTTGCAACAAGAAGAAGTTAGTCAATGAATTAGTCTAGTTCAAGGTTAGTAGAAGTTAGTAAATGTTTCAAGGAAGATAGTTTGAAAGCTTGTTTGATCAATCAATCAATATTATGAGTAGACTAGTGTCTTTATGAGGTAATGGAGTCTATAGGTGACGGTTTTCTCTTGGAAGAAATGACACAATGATTATACTTACCTAATGATAAGATATGGATGGAAGAGGTGTTGGCTTTTCAAGGCCTCAAACATCTAAACCCTAAGGATAAAATTGCTAGAGTGTAAGCAATTTTAGGCTCTAGCAAAATCTTCCTTCCTTAGATTATTGTAAGATACTAGAAGCAACAATTGACTAGATAATGACTTCCAAAGTGCTAGTATTTAGGGCTCTAGAAGTTTACCTAGGTCAAAATCTTCTTGGCAAGGTCTAGCAAATGAAGAGTAAAGAAGTAGCAAATTAAGTCCTTTACTCCTAGGGTTTGTCAAGCAAGCAATTTCATAATCTTTAACATGAATACGCAAATTGACCATAAACCATTCAAATAAAATGAAGAATTGCAGATTTACTTACTTCACCAAGAATAATCAAAACACAAAACCCTAGAATGCCAAGTAACTTCACCAAGCAATGATCCAAGTTGCAAATTTTAGCCTCCAAGAGAAAGTGCGCCTAAAATTTCAGCCAATAACTCCCAATAAGGGCACAAATTTCAGACCACACCACTTGTGTGATGAGTCGTCATGAAAAAATGAGAGTAATTTCTCTCTATTTATACAATTTCAATGACATTCAATTAAAATTAGGTCATAAAAAGGCCTACTTGGCCCAATTACATCAAAAATCCAATTTTTACATAATTAAAAGTAATTAAACCTTAATATCATTTCCAAGGGTGACGTCATGCCCTTCTAGGGTGACATTGATCCCCTAGGATGGAACGTTGCCCCCACATGCAAAATGTTTGGTCTCCAAAGGCCCTGTATGATGCCACACGTGCCAACCAACACATAACTGCCCTCATAAATGCACACCCCAACTCTAGGGTCAAGATGATGATGTCATGGGCTCTCAAGGGTCAACGTCCAGGTGGAAAGGAAAGATCCCCTGGGTCTAGTTCTGCTAGAATGTCTCAAGGGAAACATCCTTCTTTCTTCCTGGTGCAAGTCTTTGATATCTCTCTGCCCCTGATAGGGTCACAACATCCATCTGTTGGGATTTTAGCCCCATGGAGGTCCGAGCTAATCATTCCCCCATATGTACCTGTCCATCGGGCAAAGTCTTGCAGCAACAAAAAGTATGCCCTCCAGGGTTCATAAGTCACAAGGATCAAAGCAATGCCAATCACATATAATAATCAAATTACCCAAACATGTGCATCAAACCCTCCTTTACCTAGACAAATGCTCAAAGACGTTACGTAGTTTAACAAGTCAGGTTTGGAGAAGGTCTCAGGGTGTCCTATTGAGCTAATCCTCCTTAAGTTTGGGGTGTTTCCCAGGTGAGAGCCAATTTAGGTCACGCAAGTGTGTGTGAGGTGGCATGGGGTAAGTGTTTGGGCATGGGGTGCAATGATAACAGAGAAATGTAAATCTTACCTGTGGGTGCCTCTGTAGAGAGCGAGCTGCACCTTGTCATAAATGTCATTCTTTCCTAGCCCATTCAATGTCTTCTATTCTTAGCTTAATTGTTTTTTTATCTTTTTATTTTATACTTCAAGAGAAGAGTTGAGGGACACTATCCTAGCTTGGTGACCAGAGGTGACAGTGTTACCCACATGCATTTCATGGAGATGAGAAGGCTGACTCGTGATGAAACCCCCTTTCTCTTGGCTATGCCACCAAGATCCACTACCTTGGTTTGGTGACCGAATAGATGGTAGTGTCATACCGCTACATACCCATGGTCATAATAGGTCAGGTCATGATGAGACCTCCCATCCTCCAACTAATACCTTGAGTGTTTATTTATCTTACAGGTTCCCTTTTCTTACCGAAAAGCCTTTTACTACTTTCTCAAGAATCCATGGGTGAATCATCTCAAAGGTTTCTTCTTTGGCTCTTAACTCTTGCCAACTACTTTTACCCCCTGGGCCTTTAGCCCCTTCTTCCCACAAGGAAAAGTACAACCCTTCCTAGTGTAGCAAATCCCAATGCCCGAACAAAGGTAGGGGGAAAATGAGAGGAATGAAGTTGGAAAGTGGTAAGTATGGAGGGAATGGACGCTGACCTTTCATAGACTCACCCAGTGACAACCCATCCTAAAGGGAGATCAACTTACTAGGGCATCATGTCACCCTCCCAAGTATGAACAAGTTAAATAGCATAATTTCCAAGCAAACATTATGAAATGAAGGAGAATTTAATGCAACATATTCAAGTGCTTCAATGATCAGAGTGACACATACCATGATATCTGAACTCAATACCTCGTGGAGCAAGAATTACTACTTATTCAAGACCAAGCTAGTGGGATGGATGCTACTACTGCTAATAAATAGGCTGCACTAAATAAAAGAGGGACCCTCTGGGGCCATGCTCAAGTCATCCAGATCTCGACACTCCATGTCTAGGACCTGTGGGCCTTGAGACATGATCTCCATAGTTATCCCTAGGATAGGGGATAACATGTCTAATTTCAATTTGACTTAGGAGATTTAAGTCAAAAGTGAAATTTGGTCATTTTAGCCTAAAGTAACTATTAATTCACTTTGTGGGTGAATTAGAAGACATAAAATGAACTTAGCGAACTTAACCCAAAGTGGGTTTTGAGTTGAAATTATTGTGGGCAACCATTTATTAGGGATGGCTTGGGATGATCCTAGCCATCCACATTTAGGTTTCCTTATGGTTTGCTCTGGAGGACGCAAGAGGCAAAGGGAGGCTCATTCATTCATTTGCTCACTTGGAGAGTTTGAAAGGGAGCATGAGGATGATGTTGGATGCATTGGAAGAGGGCAGCTTGGACACTTCTATTCATGGAGGAGCTATGGGAGATTGGGACCCTATTATTTTGTGGTGATCACTCTTTCTTGGAGGAGGGCACACTATAGGAGGAGGGAGCACACCTAGAAGGGATGAGCTACACTTGGAGGATTGCAGATTTGTTTGTCTCAATGGGGAGGTAGCACACAAGAGCACATTTGTGTGCAAGGGATTCTTCTTCAGAGCATCCAGGGTCAAGGGTGCATCACTTGAGTGGGTTTGGAAACAAGGGAAAGAGGCACACTAAGCTTGGGCACCTTTCTTCCTGGTTCCTTTGGCAAGTCTCAAGAGGAGCTTTCTTTGTATACAAGTTCCATCATATTGTATTTCTTGTTGTATCTCATGCTTTATAAACCACTTATATATACTTCCATCCCAAACTTGTTTTCCCCGGGGGGTTTTTATCGAGGGTCATGTTGACCAAAAATACCTGTGTCCTATTTTCATGCATGTTTAGAGTGTAGATCAACTTATTTGTGTTGTAAAGAGTAGAGGAGTATTACTTGTTTTGAGTTATATTGCATGTGCTAACATTGGGTTACGAAAACACTTGCAAGGGCACCTCAAAGAACACTTAACCACAAAAACTATGGGCGGAAAGTTACTAAATTGTTTGTTGTCCCAAAAACAAGAAAAGAAAGGTTTTGAAGATTGAAACTTAGAGCCAACCTTAAGGTCAAAGACAAACCTTAGTTGGCAGCCTCATAGGACCTCAATTTTTCTTCATGGTATCAGAGCCTTGTTGGCAAACACTTGTTGATTTCTAGAGCATCTTGTGGGCAGTTTTGTGATAGCTTGTTGGCAGAGTTAGTGGACAGCTTGTGGGCAGATTTGTTGGACAATTGTAGGACTGTTTTGTGGACATGTTTGGACAGCCTTACTTCCACTTGTGTGTCAAGTGGTGAGGTTGAGTTCTTTTGCAGTTTTCGCATCAATGTGAGATTTAGTGGACAACCATGTTAGTGTCCCAGATGAGGACGAAGGATAGGCTAGACAAAGCTAGCAACTGGTCCCCTTGGAAGACTAGGATCACATTTGTCTTGGAGGACCTTGAACTATGGGATATAGTTCAAGCTCCCGTGGTGATTCCTCCTGCACTTGCTCCTTCACCATTGTTGGATACAAATTTCAGGAAGAAAAACACCAAGGCAAAGAGGACTATTTGTGATGCGGTGAGGGACCACATCATACCCAATTTGACTGGTAAAGACTATGCATTTGAGATATGGGCATCATTGTGAAAGATTTACCAGAGTCCACACTAGAATTGAAAGATGGTTCTGCAGGACAAGCTCAGGAGCATTTAGATGCTCGATTTCGAGATAGTCACATGATACCTAGGCAAATTCACTCAGATCAGAGATGAGTTAGCAACGATTAGAGATATTGTAGATCCATAATTTATGGTGAGGACAACTTTTCCAAACCTTGGGGTTCATTTATACGAGGCATTGTTTCTCGGGAGGTCATGCCTACTTGGGAGAGACTTTGGGATGATTTTAGAGGCGTTGAGGTGCATCTCTGGGTATTCATGACAACAACATACGCCTGGGGGGGATGAGGATATTGCTCTTTGGTTAAAGGGCAAGAAGAACATCAGAGAGGGTGAGAGACAAGGTCCCAAGGGAGGGACCCAACGATAGGAGAGTGGTAGTGGGCAGAAGAAGGACATAAGAAAAGTGAGATGCTCTGCTTGTGGTGAGATGGGGCATATGTTGGACAGTGTCCCAAGAGGAAGAAGAAGAAGCAACAAGATGGTACTACAACGACAATAGAGGAGGAGGAGTTCGATGCTCAGTTTGCGAGGGAGTGTGCATTCGTCAGTTGTTTTTTGCCAGTTGGTACACCATCGAGTGTTAGATGGGGAGACAAAGTTGAGGAGGACCTTTTGACTCAGAGTGTTGATTCAGAGGGAGCTCTGACTCAGTTTTCGAGGACACCGTCTTCAAGGGTGATTGGTCCATCCGAGACAACTTCAATTTCAGAGTTGTCGAGACAGAGGGTTGGTGCAAGGGCTTTAGAGCATCAGAGATTGATGAGGAGGAGCAGGGCACCACATAGCCTTGAGCCTCACTTGGCTATGGAGACGAGCATATCAGTTTCAAGTTCAACTTCAAGTGGAAGTCACTTGGTGAGAGACCAAGTTGAGGATCTTGGTGAGATGCCAAGATCCATGTACTCTTGGTGAGACGCCAAGAGAGAGACTCTTGGTGAGATGCCAAGAGTAGTGACCGTTGGCGAGATGCAAGGAGGTAGAAATCCTTAGTGAGAGACCAAGGTTGAGGATCTTGGTGAGATGCCAATACCTAAAGACTCTCAATGAAATACCAAGAGATATGACTCATTTGCATGCCATGAGTATATGACCTTGGTGAGAGACCAAGGAGAGGATCTTGGTGAGATGCCAAGACCTGGAGACCTTTGGTGAGATGTTGAGGGAGAGATCTTTGGTGAGATACCAAGATCTAAGTGATCTCAGGTAGGTGGAGATGGACTTCCATCTAGAGATCAAGCAGGTCAACAAATTAGTGTCAGGGTAGGTTAAGCAGATCAATGTCAGGGCAGGTTGAGCAGATCAGTGTTAGGGCAATTTGAGCAGATCAGTGTCAAGACGAGCATATTAGAGATATAGGCCACTTTGATGAGAGGGTACATCCATACTCACCTAGGCCTTGCCGGGAGGCAAGGAAGTCCACGGATGGGACGAGTATTGATTGGTGAGAAACACTTTCCTCGGTAAGAGGGAGTGTTGAGTTTTGGTGTATCTCAGGAAGTGGTTCTCTTGTAGTTTTGAGCCTCTAACTACAAGAGGGAGATGTTGATACCTTTGTACCTTGTACTTTATGCTTTATGTCTAATTTCACTTTGACTTAGGATATTTAAGTCAAAAGTGAAATTCGGTCATTTTAGCCTAAAGTGAATATTAATTCACTTTGTGGGTGAATTAGGAGACATAAAGTGAGCTTAGGGAACTTAACTCAAAGTGGGTTTTGAGTTGAAATTAGTGTGGGATGATCTCAACCATTGATTATGGATGACTTGGGATGATCCTAGCCATCCACATTTAGGTTTCCTTATGGTTTGTTCAAATAGGGCGCAAGAGGCAAAGGGAGGTTCATTCATTCATTTGCTCACTTGGAGAGTTTGAGAGAGAGCATGAGGATGAGGTTGGAGGCATTAGAAGAGGGCAGCTTGGGCACTTCTATTCATGGAGGAGCTATGGGATCTTGGGACCCTATTATTTTGTGGTGATCACTCTTNTAGGTTTCCTTATGGTTTGTTCAAATAGGGCGCAAGAGGCAAAGGGAGGTTCATTCATTCATTTGCTCACTTGGAGAGTTTGAGAGGGAGCATGAGGATGAGGTTGGAGGCATTAGAAGAGGGCAGCTTGGGCACTTCTATTCATGGAGGAGCTATGGGATCTTGGGACCCTATTATTTTGTGGTGATCACTCTTGCTTGGAGGAGGGTGCACACCTAGTAGGGAGGAGCTACACTTGGAGGATTGCAAATATGTTTGTCTCAGTGGAGAGGTGGCACACAAGAACACATTTGTGTGCAAGGGATTCTTCTTCAAAGCATCCAGGGTCAAGGGCGCATCACTTGAGTGGGTTTGGCAACAAGGGGAAGTGGCACACTAAGCTTGGGCACATTTCTTCCTGGTTCCTTTAGCAAGTCTCGAGAGGAGCTTGCTTTGTATACAGGTTCCATAATATTGTATTTCTTGTTGTATTTCATGCTTTAGACACCACTTATATATACTTTCATTCCNGGGGGGGGGGGTTATCAAGGGTCATGTTGACCAAAAATACCTGTGTCCTATTTTCATGCATGCTTAGAGTGTAGATCAACTTATTTGTGTTGTAAAAAGTAGGAGTATTACTTGTTTTGAGTTATATTGCATGTGTTAACATTGGGTTATGAAAACGCTTGCAAGGGCACCTCAAAGAACACTTAACCACAAAAACTATGGGCAAAAAGTTACTAAATTGTTTGTTGTCCTAAAATCAACAAATGGCAGTTTTAGAGATTGAAACTTAGAGCCAATCTTAAAGTTAAAGGCAAACCTTCGTTGGCAGCCTCATAGGACCTCAATTTTCTTTAAAGCCTACAATTCATGGGCCTCCCGAATATTGTTTAATACTCTTAATTTGGTTCTTGTTACAACGAACCCTCAAAGATTCATAATCAATGGGCGCGTAGTCTAACTATTCTATGCTTTTTCCCTTTTCCGGGGATATTTGCTCAATCTGGCGAGAAATTGTTGAATCTGCAGATTGAAGTGGTTATTTCTGTATAATCTGAGTGCCCTAAAGGTTTTTCAACACTCTAAATCCATTTCTGCATTCAAAAATGCAATTTAAACAACAAAAAATGTGATTTTGTGAAGATTTATGTCGTCGGATTCCGACAAAAAAGGAAAAAAGCGTAGAACAGTTAGACAATGCCAATCAATGGATTGTGGGTTGTACCTAGAATTTTTGGCACTGCATAAGGAATTATACGATGCCACATGCGCGTAAAAAAATACATACAACAAACTACATTTTTCCTCCAAAAATAAGAGACATTTAAAAGTTTTTTTCTTAATACCTCGGCCTGTTGCAAACGAAAAATCCTCACTGTTCTACAAAACAAGCATTTTGTCCAGCAAACTCAAAACCTGGTGATGGTAGTGTTTTATACAGAACTCTAGATGCTTGCATGCTCAACTTTTAGTGGATTTCTACCAGTATCTGTAGTGCTTTTCTAGTTAATAAAAATCTCACCTTTTACAGTATCTCAAGACTTGAGATGACTTGATTCTTAGCTTTTCTTAAATTCTCCCTTCCAATGGCTTCCAATTATGGATGTCCCTAGCCAAAACATAACCAATGAATCTATTGGGTTGTGTCAAGTAGAAGATAGAACGCCTACACAAGAACAAATTGTTAAAACCAATGCTCAAATATCAAAATAATCACCATAAATACAAACACTTACAAAATTAATGTCACTTACAAACTAAAATACAAAACAACGTAAGGAAATCTAGTCAACGTGTTAGCTTACATATTAATTGAAGATACTTGTCAAGTCCAAATGATTGAGCCTTAAGAAAACATCAATTGAGCACCAAGAACATTATTTCAGATATGAACTAAGTCACCAAACACGTGGACATGGGACACAGAGGACACGTAAATACAAGTATCCGACACAGGCACGACGACCCCCATAAATAGGACACGAATGAAACATTATATATATATATATATATATATATATATATATATGAATTACACATACAAAAATTAAATAATTAATAAAATTGTAAACATTCACATGAATGATGATGATGATGATACAAATTCATTATTCAATCATACAATGATACAACTAGTACTAGTATTAACTTAGCTACTAACATAAATGATGAATCATGATAAATATTAATATCATAATGACAAACATTGAAATTTGAAACACAAGAAATTCAAACCATAAACTGCAATTTTCTCATTAAATCATCAAAAGTCACTGCTACAACGTACAACCTACAACCTACAGGCTACTATAGGTGGGAATTCCATTGGCAAATACAAAATAAGGTAGAACTAGATACAAGAACCGTAGATGGAAGAATCCCATAGCACAAGATGATCACTACCAAATGATCACTGGTCAGTAGTCCTCTGGCTCCATGTCATCATCATCAAAATCAACGTCATCACCATTGCTCTCTCCTCTAATCTTCGACTGCTCTACATGATCATCCAATCCAATTTGTGGAACTGGATTTTCTATTGTGGAGCATGACCCCTCAAGAGGAGTATCATCCTCAAAAGTGACCGACTCTAGCACCAGGTCATTAAGATCCATGTTGGCCAATGCCAACGCAACACTATCATCCAAACCCATATCATCAGGAAAGACATCCCACATCTTTGTCTTTCCCTTCATCCACTCCTCCCTTTGCCTGTTAAATAAGACAGAGGTTGGTGTGCACATACACCATTAACTCTGTTCTGAACTGCTCAAGCCTGCTCTTCTTCAAACTGTACAAATTCTCATATGTGCTCCAATTCCTCTCACAAGAAGAGGATGAAGTAACCTGAGAGAGGATCCTCATGGCTAACTCCTGTATAGGAGGGCATGCAACCCCATGAGTTTCCCACCAAGCATGGGGCTTCTTAGCCCCCCTGTCTCTGAGCACATCATAGCTAGAAAATCTCTCACTGGCAGTGGATAAGTCTATAAAGCCTACCTCCACCTCATCAAATGATGCTCTATCCTGATATAGTCGTCTAAATGCTTCATTCCTCCCTTCTGAAAGCTCATGATCCATGTGAGGCAAGAGTCTACGTGAAGTCCCACCACTGAACCACTCATTGTTGTAGTATTTGGGATTCAATGAGTGAGCCAAACAATGTAGAGGTGTGCAATTCTTATTCCACATGTTGATAAGAATATCATGTATGGCGGTGAAAAAGATCTATGTTGGTGTCCCATACTCAGGGGACTCATTCTGTAAAATAATGGTCCTCATGGACTCAATCATGGAATCCCACCCCTCATAAACCTCTCCTAGGATGGGCTTGTTTGTTTCTACAAATCGTAATAAAGAGATGATAGAGTCCATGATCTTAATGGTAAGATCTACCCTCTCCCACCAAGCATCATCTAACACTATATTCTCGAATTTTTTTGAAGAAGCTTGATCTGTTTTTCTCCAAAAAGACCAAAACTCTGAAATAACCATGGACCCAAGAGCGGCCTTGACCTCCCTCAACCTCTTAAGCATGATGAATGAGGAGGCAAACCGTGTATCTGCAACCTTCAACAATGATAGTTGTGTGTACTTTTTATAGATTGTGAAGGCGTTGGTATGGTTTTGTACAAAATTGCGGATATGACATGCATCCTCAATAAGACTTCCGATCCATGTCACATCTGAAGCAATGGAAGTACTAAATTCAAGGAATGAACAATGCAAGGTGTTCAAAATATTTGTGGATATTTAACTTCCACAACCATGCCAGTAGCATTGCAAACATGTGCATTATCTGTAATAATTTGCACACAAGAATCAACACCTACATCTTCAATAACTTTAATGAACAACTCACCCATATATTCTGCATCCTTGTATTTTCCAAGAGCATCCACCGCTTTCAGGAAAACTGGTCCATTTAAGGAAAACACCATGAAGTTGATGAATGGATGGCGTGTTGCATCTGTCCATCCATCTGAAACAATACTAACACTAGATGAGGGCCAAGTTGTTTTAATAGGCTCTAGCATTTTATCCACCTGCCTCTTTTCCTTAACCAATAATGTGGTTCTAAGCCTCTTTGAACTAGGAGGCATGTACCATGTTGGAGCCCCTTAAGTTAGACCTCAACACATCTCAATAAATAAAGGAGACCGCGCAACATTAAATGAGATGAAGTTGAGATAGGAAAAAACCCAATGGTAAAATCCAACTCATCTCACCTCTCTTGCTAAAATATCTTGTCCATTGGACCCATTGCATACCTCTTTCTTGTTGTTGCACTCCCACCCTCAAATGGTTGTTTGCTAGATGGTTTCCTCAAGAATGGAAGAGGATCTTCATTCTTGGTTTTCCTAGATGTTGTTGCCACGATCCCCTCGCCAACATTGGCCTCTCTTTCCAATTCTCTTTGTTTGGATGCACTCACTCCTTGACATGGTCCAAGTCCACAAGGTGTGCCCAACAAATGGCCCTTTACTAGGAAGTAGGTGCTTGTAAATTGATTCTTGCAAAAATTACATGTCCAAAGAATATCACCTCCTCCCTTTAACTTGGACCCAGGCCCTTGATGTCTTGTAACATACTTCCACAATGGATACTTTGATTCTTAAACTTGTTGCCTTGCTAAAACATGTTTTTCAACCTTTGAAATTGTTGTTGCAACCCCACTTATAGCAGATGGAAAACTAGCTGACCCTATTAAAAATGAAAAAGGGGAGACAACATTAATGGGCAAATTGCTCCCTTTCTTTTGCCCTCTTCTAGCTACCCTTGATAATTGAGCCATGATTGTTATAGCAAAGTTCTTACACTGTTGTTGTAGAAAAAAACTTGGAGAATGGTGGACAAATCCACTTGCTTGGCACTTGGAATCATTTCTCACACTCCACCAAAGCCATTTGTTGCACTCTAACTCACTTGTTGCTCCAACCCGTGAGAAAAATGAGAGAAATGACAAGTGAAAAATCGCTTTTGGGGGCTCACTGACCGCTTTTCTATGAGACACGTGTCCTAATTTTGTGACATGTTTTTTGGTGGTGTCAGACACGTAAATCGGATGTGTCACGTACTTGTGACACATTGAACCACCGAATCCAACATGTGTCAGGGCGAATCGTGTAAGATTTGTTGGACACGCGAAACCGAGGGGAGGGGTGTAAATGTGTTGAACCCACACATAATAGATCTAGCTAGAAAATACTACACACATTTGCAGAGAGATTAAAAAGGGAGAGAAAGAATGGAAGAATTCTCATTAACCGTTAATGAATAATGAATAATTTACACAAGATATACTATGTATGATTCAATCAATGCACATTCAAGGAGAACCAATACAACATAGTGGTGGTCTAGAGTGATCTGGACACACACCAATAGTTACGGGAATGAACTGCCACCTAGTCTAGTCTCACAGGCAGTTACGGGAGTGAACTGCCACCTAGTTGAGTTAACTAGTCAACCAGTCTTCAGTTAACTGACTGAACATAGTGTAGTGAGGAGTAGATCAAGGAATCAAGGGTAATGCGTCAGTGTGGTGATGATCCTAAGACAAGTGCGCATTCAAATGGTGATGATCCCAATGTTGCATGGTGACAAAACCAATGCAGCATCTAGACTCAACTCAACTAGTCAAACTGAAGTATCAACTGAAAATAATATTTTCCAGGCGGAATATTCTCCCCTAAAATATAGGAGACTAGATAATGACTAATAATGATAAAAAACAAGGAAAAACCTTAGGAAAAAGAAATCCTAGGTGTGTGTGAAGTAACTCCAACAGGGGGTGTTAGGACGTATCCTGTGACTTAGGATATGAACAATATTCCTTTCATTTCATTTAGTATGAAAAAAAGGCCCAACAAAATGATGACACAACAGTTTTTGTAAACCACAAAAGGCAAAAAATGGTATTATGAAACAGTCCAACAGTTTTTGCTCTTCCAAAGAACAATAACGCTGGTTCCTACCAATTTCCAAAGTCCTCTGAAAATAACACCTTATTTATATTTGAGATAAATGGCTGCCAATGAATGATCTGATATGGTCAGATGTGGGAGAATCCAAAGCACCCTTACTAGAAACAAAGGTTTTGTAATCAAAACAACGTTTCAAAGGTGGGCAAAGAGTGTGACTGCAAAGTCTGGAAGCTGAGAAGTTCAACAAATGATAGTAAGAATATATACAAACCTAAAGGCCAATTAGCTCTGTGCCACAGTGACACTCACTTCAGATTTTCAGATTGAAACTAATCAATGGCCAATTCTCAATTCTAGCTTCATCCACAAATGATATTCTGAAAATTTCCCAGGAGATCATTCAGATACAAAATCAAAGGTACATGGATCACTGTGCACAATACAAGCCCTTCTCAGTGAATTAGTTTCTTGCACCTTAAAAGCAATGTCCCACCAAGTTTCTGGGACACGGGGACACAGAAGCAGGAAAATATATCCAGGGGACTTGTGGAAGCACCCACAAATTCTAAGGGACGCTGTCCAAAATACTAAAAACTTGACATAAAAATATAGGAAAACTGAAACATACATCTTACAAATAACAATGAGCCGATTACATACATCATTACATTGTAACATAATAAATCATAAATGATACATGTATTGATGTAACAAAACATAATAATCATGATTTAGAAGTCATCTATCACCATTGTAGTTCTCATTATATTTAGAAAATTCAGAAGATATAGATCCAAGTCTCAAGATAACTGATGTAAGTACAGGCAAATGACAAATGAGCAACTGCTCAATGCAATGCCCCACTAGTCTCTGCATCCATCTACTGCACGAAGGAATAAGGACCAACCATAGGAATGTCACTATCTGAATCAGAATCATTTGCATTCGCAAGAATACTCATGGCACACAAACCAACCTGAGTTGTGCCTCATCAAAGTCCCTCCTTCTCATCTCCCTGTGCATTAAGTTTACACTCGTTTTAATTTTACGCTGCGTTTTTGTCTTTTTTCCTTGAAACAGTGAAGTTTGGTCAAAAGGGAGCATGGGAGCCTCTGTTTTTTTGAGGGGGACATTCCCTACTGCATCCCCTTGCATCACCCCCACAAAAGGGGACGTGGGGAAGCATCCCCCTTGTAGTACCCACATCCCAGGAACGGGGGAAGCACTGGGAGTGCATCCCCTACCCTTTGAAATAGGAACCCATGTAACACTGCTTAAAAGTTCATCTCTAGACTCTGAAAGATGGACTAACACTCTCTGCATGTCTCCTAAATGGAGGAACAGCTGCAAAACCATGCTGAGCATGCCCTTTTCACTCATTACCTACTTCTTCTTTTGTTTTCTTTTCAGGGGACCAGTTTTTGGTGCAAATCTCTTCTTACCACTGCCTTGGATCTTTGTGCTTTTCACATCAGGTGTCAGATATGGAAGCATGCTGTCCCCACAAGTTCCTTTAGGGGACAACTCAGAATCCTGCGGATCATCTCTATGTTTATCCTCACTCCTCAAGGACTCCTTATCCATCTTTATATGTATACCACTGCACTGAGAAAATTGTGTAGAACAGGCAAGCTCCCCATCAGAAATGATTGAAGAAGTAGATGCATCTGAGTCACTCACCGTGGCAGATGCATGAATATTACTGAATGTAACCTTTCTTGGCAAATAATCTGCATCAGGACTCTCCATATCTTTCATAATACCAGTCAAAAGCATTTCAAGCTTCCCATCCAAATGCATTCCAACTGAAATGCCAGCATCAACCTCACTGAAATCACCAGATGACTCGCTCGGAGGAGAATTAGAACAATTGCTTGTGACAGCCTCTTCTACTATAGATTTTGGAGAATCAATGATCTTCAATTCACTCATCACTTCAGGTTCCAGGCCACATGAAAACCATGGAGATCCTTGTCGAAAATAAAAAAGAACGTAGGCTTGCTGATCCAGAACAGTCCGCTCAGATACTTTATTCACCTAGAATGCCAATCAGATTTAGACCCAAGCAGCAATTACTAATAGAAACAAAGTTATAACATCTAAAAGCAATTTACCTGGCAATCATCCATCTCATACCAGCTGTCAAGTGAGGAACGGACAAAACAGTAATAATGGCCAAAATCCAAAGTGTATCCAGAATGCACAAGCACTGCATAAAGCTCATATTTCAGCTGTCCCTGATAGGATCAGGATATGTTAACACAAAGATGAAATAAATTTGAGCCAAATATTGCCAAACGCAAAGGTATCGAAAATCCAAATAAGCAAAACTCACCTGATTCAGTTGGGTATCACTCACAAAGGGCTCCATGTCTAATACTCTCGGGTATTCAATTATCTTGTGTACTTTCTCACTAGAAAAGCCATAACCAATAAATCGCTTGAGATGGACCATTAGAACATTGGGAAGCTGGCTGACTGTGAGTTGCTTTAAGACTTGAACAGGTTGACAACAATGTTCACAAGCATGATTAACATCATCAACAGTTTCTACCTTTGTGAAGGATTTCAGAGCATCTGTTAGTGAATCCACTTCATTTATTGCCAAGCTCAAATCAATGGAACGTTCAAATGTGTCTGAGCAGTACAAACAATTCATGCACTTTATCTGTGACAAAAGGCGTCATCTTATAAGCCTGTTCATCTCAACCAAAATTGACGAAAGAATATAGGAGCAAAACTGTGTAAATATAAACATTTACCTGACTTCTGAGACAACCACCAAATATTTTTTTGATAAACGTGTTTCCTTCAAAACATAGGCATGAATTTGAAGGCTCTGGACCTAGGGCACAGTTGTGTAAATCCTCAAGCAGACAATGCATGTACTCATGAGCATCTTCCTGCTCCCACCTCTGAAAAGAAGTCGACATATTGCTCAAATTATTCACCAAATCCCATGGCGCTATGATTTCCCCCATCGAGGATAGTGATAATTCCACATGCTCTTGGAGCGCACAGAAGGCACAGAAACCCTCGATTTTGCCTTCAGTTCAAACCATAACTTATATTAAAATAAAAAACACTGGAAGGGAAATTCCATAAGCCTCTGTTTTTTTTTTAAGTAAACAAATCAATGGTTAAAAATTGACAGCCATATAAACGTTTTTTGTGTTAACAATGACAACCCTATGAACATATTTTTGTTCTTTTTGGAGGTCAAAAAAGGGTAACTGTTTTTTTGAATGACCTCCAAGTCAAAAAAGTGGCCATCATATTCAGTGACAAAATATTTGTATAAATAAAATAGGGATCAAAAGCCGTGCTTATATAAACCCTGCACAAACCCTAGTGACCATCCATTGCATGATTTTTTCTGGCAATGAAATTTATATATGTATAGGCTTTCAAAGTACACAAACCCTAATGACCAATTTCCATGCGTTTTGCTTAAACTGAATTTTGCATACTTTACTTACATGGGATTTTATGGTTCCAATTACGAAGGGATTCAACCAACGGTGGCGTATACGTCATGCACTGCAAGACAGCATTGAGAAAGCAAGTATTTCCCAAATTGCGAAGCCCTGCACCCTGTGCCAATTCCAACAGAAAACCTCTCATTATGTTTCATTCGTGGGTTATTTAAAATCTCAAAAACCCTAACTACGGATTAATCCCAAGTTATTCAAAGCTCCAAAGCAGAGAGAACAAATAAACTTACATTGGTGTATCATTGCACCAACCCCAATTGAAAACTCTCTATTAGGGTTCATTTGTAGGTTATTCAAAATTTCAAAGCAGGGAGATTGAATAAATTTGGCAAGGCATTATCGATCAATCTCAATCGAAAACCCCTAATTAGGGTTCACTCCTAGGCTATTTAAGCTGTCGAAAACCCTACATAGGATTTAATCCCAAATCATTCAGAGATCCGAAGCAGAAAGAACGAATAAACTTACGATCGTATTATTGCTAAAATTATAGCTCTCCCTTAAGGGCTCTGGAGTTGAAGCCTCGGATTGAGGTAAAACAACAACTAAAGGCCCCGCGCTCTGATAACCGACATCCATAGGCCACGAGGCCTGCTGTTCGATTCCGCTCGAAGAGGAAGAAGCCGAAGGTTCAATCTGCTGTAGAACTACTCCTCCATCGGGAACAGAATTTGATGTAGAAGGAAGAGAAAAAGCCATTGGATTTCGTAAAACTCGATCAAGCAATTGTTCTTCTGGTTCGAGATTGACCGAATGATGAACGATGAAATCTCTGCGATTTCGAAGAAGTATTGGATAATGTCTTCGGCACCTTTCGAATAGGTAGGAAAGCGTCTCCCGCCACACCTATTTAGAGTTATAGAGTCCCACGTTTTACCTATATTTAGTTTCTCTTCTCCTCTTTTTCCTCGAAGTTCGTCTTCGATCGTTAAGTAAAGTTGTCTTTTTTCTTGTAATATGTTTTTCTGGGATCATTAAGTAAATTTGGAGATGGTTATATTTAATCTCTCTTTTCCTTTCTATAACTAAAATTATTTAGTAAATCTGGAATAACCAGTTTTAGTTTATTTTCTTCTTCGTTTATTAAGTAAATTTGGAATGGTTATATTTAGACTATCCTTTAGAGAAAACTGGTCGGAAAAATATACTTTAAAAAAGTTAAAAAATACAATGTGCAGACTACGCTTCTCTTTATACCACTGTACAACTTTCAAAGTAATCACATGCATAAATTTAATAAAAATAATTTGCAATTTCCCATAGCTGCCGAGCAAATGTCATGATTAAAACTGAATGCATTCAAAAGTCAACATTATTTTGTCACATGGGATAAATTCTAGGGTTAACAAAAGTTCTTTGCAGGTTCAATGTTTGTGAAACTCCTCCCAAACCTTAATCTCGTTGATGGCCCTCACAACCCACTTGGCACATAAACCCTAAGCCTGCACTCTTTGATTCAGTAACCCAAACCTCCTATTTCTCGAGCGTCGCGATAAAAGTCTCGTCTCACCCTATGGAATCCTTTAACGTTAGCGTCGCTAACCCATAAAAAGTTCCTGAGGGTTCTTCTCAAAGCGATGCGATGGTAGATTAAGTTGGAAAGAATCCAACAGGGAGATTGATACACATGAGTCGCTACCGAAATTTTGGTACAAAGCAGCAGCTCCGCTGCGACAACCAAGGGCCTCGTAAATCCATTTTCAATCTTCTTCTCGAATTTGATAAATAAAACCTCTGACTGAAACGGCATGCTTGGGTTCTTCTCAACAATCACTAAACAATGTCTCGATACATCCTTTCAGCTCTAAGTGATAATAATCTTTGCTTCGACAATGGCAGGAAAGGAAGCGTTGGCTTCTTTTCGTCGCCATTATTATTACACATTCAAACATCCCAAATATATTTGTATCTTCTTCGTTCAGCTTCACGATGGCCTTATCAATCACACTATCACTACCCATATCGAAAGATCGGACTGGAGATTAGAGAGAAATAACATAAATTCTACTTGTAAGGAGCTTCTATCCAATGAAGCTCTGAACAAACAACTAGATATTCCTCTTGATCTCAATAAGTATGCCTCTCTTTTGCAAGGGTGCTCCAACATCAAATCACTCAAGCAAGTCCATGCTCAAATGTTCACATCCGGACTTCATCAAAACATCTTTCTCGGTGCCAAATTTGTGAGCATGTATACCATGTGTGGCAGTGTGGAGGATGCACGCCAAGTGTTTGACAAAATGCTTGAACGAAATCAGAATGTTTTTTTATGGAATGTGATGATAAGAGCTTATGCTGCTAATAGATTTTGTGAGGAAGCCCTGATGCTGTATAACCAGATGATGCAGACAGGATTACAACCAGACAAATTCACCATTCCGCCAGTGCTGAAGGCTTTGGCGGGGCTCACAGCTCTGCAAGAGGGCAAAGAGATTCATTGTCAGATAGTCAGAGTTGGCTTTGAGTCGGATGTTTTTGTGGGTAATTCTCTTATAGCTATGTATGCAAAGTGCGACTGTGTAGAGTTGGCACAGAAGGTGTTTGACAGAATGTCTGAAAGAGATGTGGTCTCATGGAATGCAATGATTGTTGGGTATTCCCAGACTGGGCATGCTAATGAAGCTTTAAATCTATATACACAAATGCAACTGGCAGACATGATACCAGATTCGGTCACTATGATAAGTGTACTGCAGGCATGTGCCCATTTGGGAGACCTGCAACAAGGTAAGTGGATCCATGATTATATCATTCAGAGAGGATTTGATTCAATTCTTTGTGTGGGGAATTCTCTCATAGCTATGTACGCTAAATGTGGGAATGTGGATGTTTCCCGCCAATTGTTTGATGAAATGTCCAAAAGAGATGTGGTCTCATGGAATGCAATGATCACTGGATATACACAGAATGGAAAGCCCAATGAGGCTTTGACACTCTTCCATGAAATGCAACTGGAAAACATCAAGCCCACATGTGTTACCATGGCCAGTGCACTCCAGGCATGTGGCCATTTAGGAGAGCTGCAACAAGGCAACTGGATTTATGACTGTGCAGTTGCAAGTGGATTTGATGCAGATGTGCTAGTGGGCACGGCCATCATTGACATGTATGCTAAATGTGGGAGCATAGACATTGCACATACATTCTTTGATTGGATGACTAACAAAAATGTTGTTTCATGGAATGCAATGATTGTTGGGTGTGCACAAAACGGACATGCTGATGAGGCATTGGCTCTTTTTTACCAAATGAAACTAGGACAAATAAAACCTAACTCTGCAACTATGGTGAGCGTGCTCCCGGCATGTGCCCTCTTACGAGCTCTGAAACAAGGGAGACGGATTCATGGTTATATAATTAGACGTGGGTTTGATTTGGATATTGTTGTGGAGACTGCGCTAATAGACATGTATGCAAAATGTGAGAGTACAGAGATATCAAAGCAAATATTTGACAAAATGCCTGAAAGGAATGTGGTCTCTTGGAATGCGATGATTGGTGGGTATGCCCAGACTGGGCATGCTGTTGAAGCTTTGACACTTTTTAAACAAATGCAACTTGCAGATGTAATGCCTGATTCGGCCACCATGATAAGTGTGCTCCAAGCGTGTGCCAGCTTAGGAACCTTAAAACAAGGCAAACGGATCCATAATTACACTGTTAAATATGGTCTTGAGTCAGATGTTTTTCTAGAGACTGCCTTAATAGATATGTATGCTAAATGTGGTAGCATGGAAATTGCATATGAGATATTTGAGAATATGTCTGAGAGAACTGTAGTCTCATGGAATGCAATTATTGCCGGGTATGCACAGAATGGATATGCCGGTGAAGCATTGACGCTTTTTAACCAAATGCAACTTGTGAACTCAAAACCTAACTTGGTTACCATGGTCAGCGTGCTTCCAGCATGTGCCCATTTAGCAACTCTGCAACAAGGTAAGTGTATACATGGTTACATAATTAGAAATGCCTTTGAATCTGACATCTTTGTGGGTAATTCTCTCATTGACATGTATTCCAAATGTGGAAAGATAGATCTTGCATGCCGACTATTTGATAACATGTCTAACCGAGATGTGGTCTCGTGGAATGTCATAATTGCTGGATATTCAATGCAGGGTTATGGTGAGCAGGCACTTGCAATGTTTTCCCAGATGCAAAGAACTACAACCATAGAGCCAAATGATGTGACATTCCTTTGTGTTTTAAATGCATGTAGTCATGCAGGACTGGTGGATGAGGGCTGGCATAATTTTAATTGTATGAGTGGCAATTATTGCATCCCTCCAAGGATGGAGCACTATGCATCCATGGTTGATCTTCTTGGCCGTGCAGGGCATCTGAATGAGGCACAACAATTTATAGAGAAGATGCCGTTAGAACCAGGTGCTAGTGTGTGGGGAGCTTTGCTTGGTGCATGCAGAATTCATAGCAATGTTGAGCTTGGAGAAGTTGCCGCAGAACATCTATTTAACATAGAGCCTGAAAATACAGGATATTATGTACTTATGTCAAATATCTATGCTGAGACAGGCAGGTGGAATGATGTGGCAAAGGTAAGAGTAATGATGAATGATAGGGGTTTGAAAAAGCCCCCAGGTTACAGTTCTATCGAAGTGAATAGCAGAATTCATACATTTGTTGCAGGAGGCAGATCACACCCACAATCTGATGAAATCTATGAAATATTGAGTAGTTTGGCTGGGCAGATGAAGGAGGAAGGGTATATGCCCATGACACATTATGTCCTGCATGATGTGGAGGATGAGGTGAAAGAACAGATGATCTCCACTCATAGCGAGAAGCTGGCCATTGCTTTTGGACTTATAAATACAAGTCCAGGAACCCCTATTCAGATCATGAAAAACCTTAGAGTGTGTGGTGACTGTCACAGTGCCATTAAATTCATCTCCAAAATTGTCAAACGAGAAATTCTCGTGAGAGATGCAAATCGCTTCCATCTTTTCAAGGACGGATCATGTTCTTGTAGGGATTATTGGTGAAGTTGACTAAAATAATATTTCATTCACCTGTGTTCGCAGTCACAGTTGCCTTTTATTTTTGTTTCTACTGTATGATGTTGTGTTTGGTATTCAAGTTCAGTGCAATTTTGGAATACTAGAGATCGTGCTGATTAGCCTAGGATTGGCAACTTAAAAAACCAAGTCACAAAGCATATATATATTTAAATTGCTAACTGATCTGTAAACAAGGAACTTATAGCCCTCTTGCTTCACCAACATGGATCCTCTAAGGAATTTACTCTTAGTCTCTGTTCTCCATGTTATACAAAGATCTCTGTCTTCAACGATGGCTACAAGGCCTCTGTTCCAGATTGCAATTTGGAGTGCAAACTTCTCTCCAAAACTATATGCTCTGCAATATGGCAATCAACAAATACAATGTTGTTCAATCAAAATTTGATTGCTTACCAATTGGTTTCTTCCAATGGATTGCCAATCACATGGGCTGTCTGTAGTATATTCAAAAGCACTATGGTTCATAGCTCTATGCTCAATGGAACCAGCTCAATATAATAGTGACAAATTGACAATGATTCCAACATTATTACACATATGGCTCTATCTCAGCTCAGGCCAGCGGTGTTTATTGCAATGCAACCAGCTTTCTATGTAGTGTTTGGGCATCCAAGAACTCAGTTCAATGAACCAATACTCGTTCTTATCATTGACATGTACAAGGCTTCAAATTAGTGTTCACTGGCAATTAGAATACAATTCACAATGCCTTTACAAGTTTCATACGCTTTTAATTGAACTCCAATGCAAGTTGTATGTCTTCATGTCCTCCAATAAATTGTCAATTTCTCTTTTGGTCAAGCTAACTACCACTTTTGAAGATTGTCCAGCAACCCATCTAGGACCTTTACTCTTTCTTGTAGCAACACTTGAATAATTCCTAAAAACTTCCCTAATCTCATCAAAAGAACACTTGAAGATGTCCCTGGCTCCAATGAGATTCAAGGTCTCTATCCATTCATCCACTCATCTAATCTGCAATTAGTATCCCTCTTATAGCTAAAATGGAATCGCTCAATAGAGTCCTTTATGAACTCATCTTCCCTCTTCAGTCATCTCGAAAATTTCATCTTTAGTGTCTCTTGCCTTATAGTAACCGGGAATTCTTTGTGAATAGGCTCTTTATTTGTTCCCATGTACAAATATTATTCCCATGAAATCTCATAAACCAATGAAGTGTGATGCAAACCCACTACCTCGGCAAGGTCCGCTGACCTCCTGGTTACTAGATCGTTCAATCTCCTCGAGCTGGGATAGTTCTCTGGTCCCTGTTGGAACTTTCACTCTTCAAATCCACTGGTCCTCTCACGAAACTCCACCTGCGTGACTAAGCACCCAAGCGTGAGCTTCTACTCCACGCGGTCACGGGCTGTGACCGCATGCCTACGCAAAAGGCATATCGCGAGTTCGCGTATCAGGATTCCTTGGAATGAGCCTCAATCCCCTTGATAGTCAATTCCCGATGAGGGTTGAGCCCTAGTTAGCTCCCCTCGAATATTTTCCCATGTGACAACCACCTGTGACCACCGGCTGAGCCCAGAAAGGCTCGTTGCATTTCGCGACCTCAGGACTTCCACGTATGAGTCCACTCTAACTCTCCAATCCCTGAGTTCCGAAACGGGCTAATGTTCCTTAGCTCTCCCTTTGGTCTTCGTCCAGGTGACCCTTACCTATGACCTGGGGCTACTCCTCCGAGCGCGTCAGGACTTCGCATTTCGCAAGATTGAAGCTCAACCCCCACACTTACCTCTCGAAAGCTCGATCCCCGAACCTCCGATATTTCCTTCGCTCGGATCAACAGTCACATTTCTCTCATGATCTGACGACTCAGATCCTATCGCGAGTTCGGACCTCACAAAGTCCTCGACTCTGCTCCTTTGACCTTCTTTAGTAGCAAGTCAACGAAATGTTGGTCTCGCCACGCGTCCCTCCAAAATGGACAGCCCTGATGACGTCGAGACAATCAATGGCTGTGATCCTCTCGCGAATCTGCTCTTCGCAAATTCTCCTGATTTTGTTCTTTGACTTCTTCACTCTGCGAGTCAGCGAAACAATGACTCTTCGCCACGTGTCTCTTTTGACAACGGACGGTCCCGATGACTTCGGAACGATTAATGGCTATGATCCTTTCGGGAGTTCGCGTTTTGCGAAACCTCACAGACTTCCCTTTGACCCTTTCAAGTTGTGAGTCAGCAAAACGTTGTGCGCTTGCCACGCGCCCTCTCTGATGGACGGTTCTTATGGGTTCGGAACTTCCCCCGTGCGACTTCCTCCGGATCCAATGACTGTTGGTTCACACACCAGATCTGACAGTTCAGATCTGTTTTCCTCTTACGCTTACTTCTCGCTGCCTGGACACGGATTCGACGGTCCAGATCTTCCCTGTGAGTGATCTACGACCACTATACCTTCTCTCCCGAACTTCCGCCTTCTCCCAAACTTAGAATATTTCTCAGGGTTCAGAGACTCGATCTTCACCCCTCTTGTGAATCCAACTCTTGGATCTCACTAACACTTGTAGAAAGTACTATCTCTTCTGAGCTTTATCCGTTGGAAGGATTTCGATCTCCCACGCACATCTTGCGTTCTTGAGATTTCAAATAACTTAGTTCAAAGGATTTTCTTGCCAAGAAAATGCTTCTCGCCCACTTGGCATTCTTCTGCGCTGGTTCTCCGAAGCTTGTTGGCTCCTTGACGCTGTGCACACCTTGCACCTGGTCTGAGTTTCTCTGAATCTCTCTCTGAACTTCTTTGAATCAATCCTAGAATCAGTCGACGCACTCTTTGCGCTCGAGATGCACACCTTGCATACAAGTATCAGAAGAGAAACGATTGAAACTCAACCAGTTTCGTCACGAACTCATATAGTTAATTTCTCGAACACTCATACATGAAATGAACTATAACAAATCATACACACAGAATAACATTCATTCAATCACACGTGAAATGAACCCAGTCCAAGGATTTGGGACAATTTATGTTTGCTCTATTCATTCATGAAAACAAAATACATAGTGTTTCTGCTATTCTACTCTGCTCTACTGATCTCTCTATTCTATCTCTTACATTCTCTATCTTACAATGCAATACTAAAAAACTATCTAAGGACTGCTCCACTAGCTCTCTCGTCATGTTCTGGAATCTATCATTTCAAATTCAAATCTATTACCTACTCTGTCCTATTATAATAACTACTAGTTATTGCCAGATAGAGTCGACACTCCATATCTGCAATTTCTTACAGTCCTTCAAGACTTTACAAACAAATTACATTTTAAAATGTTGTTACAAAAATATCTCAACAACCCATTAAATTATGAGTTAAATGTTTGATTTGAAATTCTGTCATTGTTGAAATGTCCTCTATTTGCTTCCACGTGTGCGTTGTTGACTTTGAAGATGATGCTCCTGCATCATACTCCTCTGGTTAAAAAAATTCATGGACTCCTGTCCATGAGCTCTTGCATTGTCTTTCCATGCTTCGAAATATCAGGTTCTGTGACCCAACTTGCATCTTCCATTGGATGATCTTTCCACTTCATTAAGTATTCAGGATATGTCTTCCGCCTGGTTTTCTTTCCATCCCTTTGTTCGATAATTTTCTCCATCTGAGGTTTTTCAATTGTGGGCAATTGCTCTTCCCACTAAATTCCGTTTTGATCATCTGATTCTCCTACTTCATCTCTCTTGTAAGGATACAGGTCTGCAACATTGAATATTGGCGATATCCCAACATTGTCTGGCAACTCAATCTCATAAGCATTGGTTGCGAATTTTCTGAGAATCCTGCATGGTCCGATCTTTTTCATCTTTAACCTGTTGTATGTTTCCCTTGGGAATCTCTCTTTTTTCAAATGAGCTAAAACTTCATCTCCAACTTCGAATTGAACTTCACTTCTCCTTTGATCAACTCTACTCTTGTGTTTCTGACCGTTGTCCTGTAACTGCTCTCTGACTCTGTCGTGGAGTTTCTGTATTTTTGTTGCAAACTTCTTCACTTCTGCTCTCATGCTCGGTCAATAATACGAATTGCTCAGCTGTGCAAATGTCTTATCGTGACCAAAGTGTCCAGCTAAACCTCCACTGTGTTTCTCTTTCAGTAGGTTGTCTCTCATTGAGCACTTCAGAATGCATAATTGGCTCCCCTTGAACAATAATCCATCATGAATCAAATATTCAGTCCATGGGCTTCTATCTCCCAATAAAGGATGCTTGCATGCCTCGTAAGCTTCTTTGAAATCTACATCTTCTTTATACATCTCCTTGAGGTGTTCGAACCCCAAGGTCTCCACCTGGAATTCTTGTACAATCAAACTCCTTATGCTCAAAGCATCTGCGACTTTGTTAGCAGTTCCAACAATGTTTTTAATAACAAAAGTAAAATTCTGCATGAATTCTACCCATTTTGTATGTTTCTGATTCAACTTTTCTTGCCTAGTAATAAATTGCAAAGTTTGATTGTCGCTGTACAAAACAAATTCTTTAGGAATTAGATAGTGTCTCCATTTTTTCAATGCTTGAATCACCGCATAAAATTCCTTGTCATACGTGGAATACTTTTGCTTGGCGTAATTCAGTTTCTCGCTAAAATAAGCAACTGGTCTATTGTCCTGACTCAAGACTGATCCAATAGCTAATCCACTTGCGTTGCATCTCACCTAAAATGTTTTTCCAAAATCTGATAAGACCAGAATTGGCTGCTCTGTGATCTTCTCTTTCAACACTTTGAAACTTCTTTCAGCTTCCTCTGTCCAACTGAAGGACTTGTGTTTCTTCTTCACAGTGTCCAGCATGGGTGCGCATATGCCACTGAAATTTCTGATAAATTTTATATAAAAGCTTGCTAACCCATGAAAACTTCTTACCTCAAATATGTTGCTCGGTGATGGCCATTCTCTGATTGCTCTTACTTTTTATGGGTCCATCTTCAATTCATTTGAAGAGATTACAAAACCCAAATATATGAGCTTCTTCTTCATAAAAGAACTCTTCTTTAGATTTATCAACAATTTCTCTTGTTGCAACCTTTCCATCACTAATGCCAGATGTCTTAAGTGTTCTTCCTTTGTCTTGTTGAAGATTAGTATATCATCTAGATATACTATGACAAATTTGCCTATGAAGTCTTTCAACACTTCATTCATCAATCTCATAAATGTGCTTGGTGCATTTGTCAACCCAAATAGCATGACCAACCATTCAAACAATCCTTTGTTAGTCTTGAATGTTGTTTTCCATTCATCTATCTCTATCATTCGGATTTGATGATATCTGCTCTTCAAGTCTATCTTGGAAAAATAGCTTGCTCCACTCAAACAGTCCATCAAATCATCCATCCTCGGTAAAGGGAATATGTACCTAATGGTTATCTTGCTGATGGCTCGGGAATCTATACACATCCTCCATCCCCCATCTTTCTTTGGACTTAATACAATCGGTATTTCACATGGGCTTAGGCTTTCCCTGACTAACCCTTTATCCAACAACTCTTGGACTTGATTTTTGACTTCCTCATTCTCTCTAGGTGTCAACCTATAAGCTGCTTTGTTTGGTAAACTAGCTCCTGGAATAAGGTCAATATGATGGCTTATGCTCCTAATGGGTGGTAATGAGTGTGGTAACTCATCCACGACTATATCAGCAAAGTTCTCTAATAATTCCTGGATTTCTACAAGCAAGTCTTCTGCAGAAGTATTCGTAAGGATAACTCTAGGCTTCCTCACAACAACAAACTACATTTCTTTCTCCTTCTTGACTTTTAAGAGCTCCTTCCCACTCATGAGAAGTATGCTTAAACTATCTTCTCTTTTTTGCTCTTTGTCTTCTATGGGTAGCAACATATGTGTTCTACCATTCTTTTCTGGGGTATAGGTATTCTTTCTCCCATCATGAATAACCTTTCGGTCATACTGCCACAGCCTCCCCAATAAAATATGACAGACATCCATAGGAATTACATCAAACAATATTTCATCTTTGTAACCTCCTATTTTAAATTCAACTTGACATTGTTGACTTACCATGACTTGATGTCCTTTCTACAACCACGATACCTTGTATGGCTTTGGATATGCAGTTGTCTTCAATTCCAGCTTCTCCACCATCTCTATGGATACTAGATTGTCAGTGCTCCCACTGTCTATGATTACTTTGCAAACTCTGTCTTTCGAATTGCAAGCAGTTATGAACAGGCTTGTTCGCTGAACTGGTTCCTCTGGTTCCTTTTCAGGTTTGAGAAGAGTTTTCCTCATCATGAGGTTCCTCCCTCCTTCTGCTGCTTCTGCTTCCACATGCTTTTGCGCTTCAGCAATGTGTGCTTCTCCGACTTCTTCTCTCTTTCTGTCGAGACATTCCCAAGATTTGTGTCCTTCTTTTCCATAGGTATAGCATTTAACTACGCCTCCTCTGGCTTTTCCTCTTCCTCTTCCTCTGGAAAAAGAATCTCTTCCTCCATGTTGTCCTTCTTTAGAACTTCCACCTTTCTCATGGTGACTATGTTGTTTGTCAACTTCAGGCTTCGACTTCTGGAACTTCTCTCTGTTGGTTC
>JASDQU010242001.1:18943-28960 GCA_032191745.1 Picea mariana
GCTATCCACAGATCACTTCGAATCCAAACCAAATCAACAAGATCGTTTTCTCAAACTGATATAACTGTATTAAATATAAACGATCATGCTAATCACTTGCAAATCAAATCAAAATAGGAACGAGTCAAAACGGTTTGAGGCTGGAAAATCATTATAGATTAACACTGTTTCCATGATTTTTGAAAATAGAACTTCAACACAGGTCGAATGTAATCCAAATCTAAGTGAAAACAAACCCCAGTTCATTATATTAATCCAAGCAATTCATAAAATGAATTTGATATTGAAAACACATACCTAGGAGGATTGATCAAGGGTTCAAGAGTGTGAGAGGTTGGACAGGTGAGAGGGGTTCTGAGGCACAGGCTTGGAGAATTCATAGACATTTCATCAAATGCACATGGACCCAAAACGCATGTTCCAACCACTGAAAATTGACCTGTAAAACAAGAGCTAGATCTCTATAGTAACTCACTTTCTGAAGAAACCACTCATGTTGAAGGTAAAGGGGCTAAACATGGTTCTGGGTTTTCAACGGTTTGATCTAATTCAAAACCGATTACCCAGAATCGCTCACGCAAAAATGTGGCTCTGGGGGAAATTACGGGGGCATTCTTAAGCAGTCTTCTCTGGAAAAAATGAAAACAAAACCGACTCTGAACACCATGCGGGTTCAATTCGCTCTTCAGGAGCCAGGAGAGAACATACAGTGGACAGGAGTTTGGGTAGGGTTTGGACAAGGTATACGCAGGACTCACAACTCAGAGATTTGCCCAAAAATCAACAGAGGTAACCTAGTAAAGAGGCATGCATTAATGCCAAAGTGTGCAAGGGTAGTGGAGTTATTTCGGCCCATGAAGAACATTCATTACTCTTAGTACAACCGCTGACCCTTACAACTATTCAACCCATTATGCATATGTGTTACAAACTATGCCATTTCAATCAACCAATGGATATATGGTATGTGGACCAAACGTTTGCGCAAGCAAAGTTTTACCATAGTTTTAAAATCAAAGCAACAAATCGAAATCATACCAAGGGTTTGACCATATGAACTATGTGTTGCATAAAACRATTTATACCAAGGGTTTTGCCACAACACAAATGTGTTTTTGTGAAATCAATGTGCCAAGTGAATCGATCAAGAACATATAAATCCAAATCACCAATGCATCATACGGGAAAGGGGGAAGGCATTAATGCCCGAATGTGTGAGGTGGTGGAGCTATTTTGGCCCATGCAGAGCAGTCATTACTCACAGTACAACCACCGGCGCGTTTAGCTATTCAACCCATTATGCATATGTGTTACAAACTATGCCATTTCAATCAACCAATGGATATATGGTATGTGGACCAAACGTTTGCGCGAGCAAAGTTTTACCATAGTTTTAAAATCAAAGCAACAAATCGAAATCATACCAAGGGTTTGACCATATGAACTATGTGTTGCATAAAACGATTTATACCAAGGGTTTTGCCACAACATAAATGTGTTTCTATGAAAACAATGTGCCAAGTGAATCGATCAAGAACATATAAATCCAAATCACCAATACATCATAAACTCAATCAAACGAATATCCCCACATTCTTGTAAACAAAGTCTCATTAAAAAATAAGAACATCAAAAGCACAATGATCTTAGAATCTTGTCAATTGTGTAACGATAAATAAATTGAAAAATATGATGAGCATATAAACAAGAGCGATCATAACAATCTAATGACGTTTTTAATATGACTTCGAAAACCAACGTTTTCATGCTTGCAATAGTGAAAACAAGAACCAAGGTAAGTGGGAAAACGCATATAAAACAATGGTGTGGTTTTATTGGAAAGAATGCAACGAAATCAAAGCTTGCAAAACACTGGTGTAGGCAGCTTATAAGGACAGTATGAAAATGCAAATTGGCTGCCAACAATGGCGACACACTGGGAGAAGCAGTTATCTCTGCCAACAGAACAAATTCAGATTAGGACAACAAAGATAATTCCAACTCAAAAACAACAACCAGAAAATCATATAAACATCTTCATTAATCAACTATTCCAGCAGTGTTTTAAAAGATGAAAACAGATAACAGTCCTAAGACCAGTGAGTCACGATATTAAAGATAAAATCTCCAATATTGTTGACAGAGACGCTGCTACCAATAGGCGTCCATAGCCTGAACAGGGTTTCCATTTAACCCACTCTGACATCTGTATCCTGCCAAGAAGTTCTAGATCATAATAAAGGACATTAAAGAGGTTTCTTATTTGCAAATTTTCATATACCCGGCATTGCTTTGCTGCCAGCGGGCCTGTTCAGTACCCTGACAAAGTTGTCTTGACGCCATGCATGCATTTACCCACTGCCAGCAGACCTGTTCAGTATCCCGACGGGTTTACAAGCACTTCCCACAGCTCTATTAATATTTTTTTATTTTTTTTTATAGATATATAGTCAAGCGGGGTGACGCTGAAAATCATGATATTTTAACATATTTTTTCAGACCCCATCAAAATTTTTTAAAAGTGTCCATTATTAAGATCCATAGATGTTTCATTTATAGAAGCAACTTCCTAAGGCAGGGAGACATCTTCTGAGTCATTCCCTTAAGGAATAGGGACAGCGTAAGAAGATAATATATGACCGTGACAAGCTTTACTCAAAGACTGAAATCAATAAACTTCTTTCAAACAACAGTCTTCTCTCACCATGGCAGTAAATTTCAGAAGTAGTTTATAATTGATGTTTAGACAAATTTTCAACAATCATTTCAGAGAAAGAATTTTTTGTTTTCCTTGTCTGAACAGTTCAAAAATTCAGGTATGTGTATTTCAACAACAAAAACTAGTAAGCATAAGGGAGGAATCAAAACACACCAGCGAAGAAAGATTTGAAGGCAAAGAAATCCACACAAAAAACAAAAGAAAAAAATGTATAGAAGCTGCATCTGAAAACCTCATGCAACAAATCCCTTGGGAAACTGAAAGGAAGAAAGGAAAATCCGGTTGATGAGAAAGTAGTCCTACTCATGGTACCTTGGGTCAGGGTTGATTCAGATTCATTTATCTCTTTACTTTCCATTTAATATTTTCATGATGATATTGCATTTTTTAAAATAAATGTTCAACTAAAAGAAAAGAGAAAAAGATCAAGGGGACTTCCCTGACAACAGCCGTATTATGGTTCTCGNTTGTAAATGAAGTCTCATTAACAAATAAGAACATCAAAAGAATAATGATCTTAGAATCTTGTCAATTGTGTAACGATAAATAAATTGAAAAATATGATGAGCATATAAACAAGAGCGATCATAACAATCTAATGACGTTTTTAATATGAATTCGAAAACCAACATTTTCATGCTTGCAATAGTGAAAACAAGAACCAAGGTAAGTGTGAAAACGCATATAAAACAATGGTGTGGTTTTAGTGGAAAGATTGCGACGAAATCAAATCTTGCAAAACACTGGTGTAGGCAGCTTATAAGGACAGTATGAAAATGCAAATTGGCTGCCAACAATGGCGACACACTGGGAGAAGCAGTTATCTCTGCCAACAGAACAAATTCAGATTAGGACAAAAAAGATAATTCCAACTCAAAAACAACAACCAGAAAATCATATAAACATCCTCATTAATCAACTATTCGAGCAGTGTTTTAAAAGATGAAAACAGATACCAGTCCTAAGACCAGCGAGTCACAATATTAAAGATAAAATCTCCAATATTGTTGACAGAGCCGCTGCTACCAGCAGGCGTCCATAGCCTGAACAGGGTTTCCATTTAACCCACTCTGACATCTGTATCCTCCCAAGAAGTTCTAGATCAGAATAAAGGACATTAAAGAGGTTTCTTATTTGCAAATTTTCATATACCCGGCATTGCTTTGCTGCCAGCGGGCCTGTTTAGTACCCTGACAAAGTTGTCTTGGCACCATGCATGCATTTACCCACTGCCAGTAGACCTGTTCAGTATCCCGACGGGTTTACAAGCACTTCCCACAGCTCTATTAATAATTTTTTTTTTTTTTTTATAGATATATAGTCGAGCGGGGTGACGCTGAAAATCATGATATTTTAACATATTTTTTCAGACCCCATCAGAATTTTTTAAAAGTGTCCATTATTAAGATCCATAGATGTTTCATTTATAGAAGCAAATTCCTAAGGCAGGGAGACATCTTCTGAGTCATTCCCTTAAGGAATAGGGACAACGTAAGAAGATAATATATGACCGTGACAAGCTTTACTCAAAGACTGAAATCAATAAACTTCTTTCAAACAACAGTCTTCTCTCAACATGGCAGTAAATTTCAGAAGTAGTTTATAATTGATGTTTAGACAAATTTTCAACAATCATTTCAGAGAAAGAATTTTTTGTTTTCCTTGTCTGAACAGTTCAAAAATTCAGGTATGTGTATTTCAACAGCAAAAACTAGTAAACATAAGGGAGGAATCAAAACACACCAGCGAAGAAAGATTTGAAAGCAAAGAAATCCACACAAAAAACAAAAGAAAAAAATGTATAGAAGCTGCATCTGAAAACCTCATGCAACAAATCCCTTGGGAAACTGAAAGGAAGAAAGGAAAATCCTGTTGATGAGAAAGTAGTCCTACTCATGGTACCTTGGGTAAGGGTTGATTCAGATTCATTTATCTCTTTACTTTCCATTTAATATTTTCATGATGATATTGCATTTTTTAAAATAAATGTTCAACTAAAAGAAAAGAGAAAAAGATCAAGGGGACTTCCCTGACAACAGCCGTATTATGGTTCTCGTGGTGCGCCCACTTGCGTTCATGACTGCATTATTACAAAGAGAAACAATGAGAAATAGAGCTACAAGAAAACATATTCCTAAACCTACCCTAACTATTAAACAAATCAAAAATACTAAGTGAAGTCATGCTTCCAATGTAGCCATCAGAATAACTCTAATCCTACAATGGAAACAAGATCAAGCGTTACTAATAAGAATGGTAATATATCAACAAATGATAGAAACATATCACACTTACCTTCATAATCATCATATAAAAAAAAAGTAAGCATGACCTTACCATTCCCTTGAATATTCTTGTTGTATGAATCCTCCAGCCATTGCGCAATTTTGTCATGATAAGGGTCTTAATGGCATGGGTGATTGTAAGTAGTTTTGAAAAACTCGTCAAGATTATGAGGAAATGGAATAACCATCAGCCAAGGCTGAAATGCCCCATCTTCCTGACAGTTCTCTAAGTACTCATTAATTTCTTCACATGGAGGATCTAAAAGAAATATATCACGCCTACTTCCAAGATACTTGGAAAAAAAGAAAGCAAGTTCAACTTTGTCTTTATTGTGAAATTTTTTCATATAAGAATATTCAAGCCATCCTGAGATCCTATCACAAAAATGAGGATGCAAACCAAGACTTTGATGAAACGAATATATCAATGGGAAACTCCTCATAGGAGGATTCGTGCAATCAATTGGATCATTGGTTTGAATGTTTCTTTCGATGAGATTGATCATTTCAAAATGTGAAGCATAAACATCAAGATTCAAGCTAATTAAAGAATGAATATGAAATGTGGAACGTTTGATCTTCAAAAAACATAAAGCATTGTCCTTTTCAACAATAAACTGTGTAAAATCATCTCGTGACATGTCCTTTTCCCATGTGAGTGATGAAAGTGAACAAGCATCAAATCCAAGTTTATCAATATTATGCTCGGAATTAATTTCACCAAAATTTAGCATATCAAAAGGATATGATTGTGGTGGAAAAGAGTAGTATGTTGTAGGTAAGATGTCAAGTCCACTAGAATCTAGGAAGAGATCAGCATATAAAGAATAAAAGGAATAAAAAATAAGCATATAAAAAGAATCTCTTGAACTATGAAAATCAACAATGATATTCTCAAGACAATTCTCTTCACTTTCTTTAAGACTCTCACTCTGTTTTGGTCATGAATTCCTCAACATAATATGATCATCTGGATTTGCCTTTTGTGTGATAGATAATTCAAAATTTATGTGACAAGCATCTAGCCTTTCATGTGAACAAAGTGCATTTTGAGGATGAAGGTTTAAAGTTTCTTTTTCTAGTTGCGTAACTTCTTCTCAAATCAGTTTCATAGGAGTACTAGAACATTCAAGAAGATTTTTGTTTCTTAAGTGTTCTTCAATGACTGATTTTAAATGTTGATTAGAGAAAGAGTTACAAGAACGAGTGTATTCACCTTGAGCCGATAATGAATCTTCTTTTATACTAGTCTTAGACTAAAAATGCAATGATTCAAAGGAAAAACCAATTTGGTTGTCAACAATAGCCTGATCAATAGATTCTACCTCCCTGTCTTGTTGAACATTATCGGAAGAATTTTTCTCTTCTTGTGAAGAAGATTGTTCTTGCATTTGAGTGATAGGATTTGCAATTGGTTCTTCATTCGTGATTGAACATGACTGGATGGAAGGGATGGAAGCATCATAGAAGAAATTTAATTCCAATGAAATTTCATCGAGATTAAATTTACAGAGGATATGATAGACTTTTGTCAAAAATCCTTCTAAATATGGATCATCGTTGATTAGCGAAGTATGAAATTATTCACATAATTGATCAAAATCATAAATTTCAAAAGCATTTAGAAACTCATCTACAAATTGAAACCAATCAAAAATGTGACATGCCGAAAAGGATTCAAGCCAATGTTTGATCCGACCTCTAAAAGTAAAAGAAAACAGTCTGCATAAAACTCCTAAATCTGATATGTCATGTTTGATGCATTTGCACCAAAACTTGTTAAGGTGGTCTTTAGCAGATAATTTTCCTTCACCATCAAAGGTGAGTTTGGACAAGCATGAGACTGTCTCATTGGGAACATCGGGTAATGAGAAGTTGAAAGCATGTTCCAACACAGTGGTTTGGGGAGCCATGGGGAAAATTGAATACATTAAAAATAAAGGCTCCTACAAGGCCAGTTTGTCAGTTGGCCCTCCTTCTAGCACCATTTGTTGATGGGCGAAATTGACCATCCGTCAACTTGAAGAGTGGAACCGGTCCGAGGTTGTCTAATAACCCAAGCCATTTGGGGTGAACCACCCTGACGGGTTTAGAGGCTCCATTAGCCGATCTAAGGTCCTAAGAAAACAAAAAAAGAAAAACTATTCTAAACTAACTAATCTAACTAAAACTAACTATTAAACAAACAAAACTAATCTAACTAAAATAACTATTAAAACAAAATAAACTAATCTAACTATTCTATATATACAATCTACTAACTACTACTATACTAACTCTAACTAATTAAATATCTAATTACTAACATAAATAAATCTTATTCACAAAATGTACAATATCTACAATTTACAGATTTAAATAAAACCTGAAAAACTAATTTGCATTCCGCCCTAAGACAGAGAAAGATATTTTTGTTGATTCTATAATTTTATGAACAAGAGATAAAACAAAAACTAACTAAACTAGACAAATAATATACTAATTCTAACTACAAATCTAACTAACATATGTCTAACTAAACTACTAATATTATACTAACAAATTAATCAAACAAATAAATAACAAACTGACCTAGATAAATGCTCCAGGTTTGTCCTATGTATGATGATTGTCTTAGCTGATCGGAGGGAGGAAACCCGCACCGAATTATCCCATGGCTCCTTGTAAACAGAAAGTTGCAGTGCTCTTTAATATAATTACAGGACAAACAAGAAATAAAAATTACAACAATCATATGATTTATAAATCTTCACAGTGAGATAAACCTGTATGCAAAGACTTATACAAAACAATTCAATTGATGAAGAAGAGAAATCTGTCATTCATTAACTGAACAAAGTAATTGTTGTATTTTTAAAGTAATGAAAGAAATCAGATATGGATCACATTAATTAAATCACATCATTCTGCAATAGACTATGATAGCTAAAGTAGTCTATAATCAACTGCAAATGACATGCATAAACTTGAAACAAAAGATTGATATGTTGAAAAGCGAAAGTTGTAGCAAAACATCAACTCCTGTCTCAGTTTGTATTATAAATCCATAGCCTGGTTCTCCCACAAGTGAGGATGATGATTATTACAAAAAATAAGAAGTATTTAAAGGCTTCCCATAGGGTAAAACATCCCTATGGGAATTGTCAAAACAGTTTACAAAAATCTCTGAATAATCTCCCCAAACCCCTAATTTTGCCTATGACTAATAACTGAAAACCATATCTAAAATGCTATAGCATGTCCAATTGGTTAATGAAATTCGTGGGTACCTGTAAGTAGACAAAAATACAGAAGTTTGGATAGTGTTTATTGATAAAATTGGCAGAAATCTAATTCTGGCGATTCTGTAGCTGGCCTATTTTGGAAACAGAATCGATTTTAATCAATCCAAATCTAACAGAATTATATTCAAACTTTTAAACAAATATTTGATTTCTAATTCAAAATCAAATGAATTATCCAAATCAAAATTCTAGGCTAACTTAAGAGCAAACGAAATCATGGTCAATCGATTGATAACAGAGATGCATGCACTCTGTCCAATCTTTGATTACCAATTCGGATAAACAACATTGTTTTGGATAACTGAACAGTAATGAAATCATTTTTATAACCAATTGAAATCAACAGGAATAGATGCTTCAGCTATCCACAGATCACTTCGAATCCAAACCAAATCAACAAGATCGCTTTCTCAAACTAATATAACTGTATTAAATATAAACGATCATGCTAATCACTTGCAAATAAAATCAAAATAGGAACGAATCAAAATGGTTTGAGGCTGGAAAATTGTTATAGATGAACACTGTTTCCATGATTTTTGCAAATAGAACTTCAACACAGGTCGAATGTAATCCAAATCTAAGCGAAAACAAACCCTAGTTCATTATATTAATCCAAGCAATTCATAAAACTAATTTGATATTGAAAACACATACCTGGGAGAATTGATCAAGGGTTGAAGAGTGTGAGAGGCTGGATGGGTGAGAGGGGTTCTAAGGCACAGGCCTGGAGAATTCATAGACATTTCATCAAATGCACATGAACCCAAAACGCATGTTCCAGCCACTGACAATTGACCTATAAAACAATAGCTAGATCTCTATAGTAACTCACTTTCTAAGGAAACTGCTCTTGATGAAGGTAAAGGGGCTAAAAATGGTTTTGGTTTTTCAACGGTTTGATCTAATTCAAAACCGTTTTCCTAGAATCGCTCATGAAAAAATGTGACTCTAGGGGCAATTATGGGGGCAGTCTTAAGCAGTTTTCTCTGGCAAAAATGAAACCAAAACCAACTCTTAACACCATGGGGGTTCAATTCGCCCTTCAGGAGCCAGGAGAGAACATAAAGTGGATAGGGGTTTGGGTAGGGTTTGGACAAGGTATACGTAGGACTCAAAACTCAGAGATTTGCCCAAAAATCAATAGAGGTAACCTGGTAAGCAGGCAGGCATTAATGCCAAACTGTGTGAGGGTAGTGGAGTTATTTCGGCACATGCAGAATAGTCATTACTCTTAGTACAACCGCTGGCCCTTACAACTATTCAATCCATTATGCATATGTGTTACAAACTATGCCATTTCAATCAACCAATGGATATATGGTATGTGGACCAAACGTTTGCGCAAGCAAAGTTTTACCATAGTTTTAAAATCAAAGCAACAAATCAAAACCATACCAAGGGTTTGACCATATGAACTATGTGTTGCATAAAACGATTTATACCAAGGGTTTTGCCACAACATAAATGTGTTTTTGTGAAAACAATGTGCCAAGTGAATCGATCAAGAACATATAAATCCAAATCATCAATGCATTATAAACTCAATCAAACGAATATCCCCACAGTCTTGTAAACGAAGTCTCATTAACAAATAAGAACATCAAAAGAATAATGATATTAGAATCTTGTCAATTGTGTAATGATAAATAAATTGGAAAATATGATGAGCATATAAACAAGAGCGATCATAACAATCTAATGACGTTTTTAATATGACTTCGAAAAC
>JASDQU010242001.1:56457-74457 GCA_032191745.1 Picea mariana
GAGAAAACCATGTAATTCTTTATATTATATGTATTTAATAATTTCATTCATTGGAAGCATCAACGTCCTTTGTTTTCCAATTGCAACTGGAAGGAGGATCCAACCCCCTAGTTTCTTATGCTACAACTTGAGGGAACCTCCAACTCCCCAATTCTCTGGCTACAACTAGAAGGAGGCTCCATCCCCTATTTTGTCAGGCTACAACTTGAAGGAAGCTCCAACTCCCCAATTCTCTGGCTACAAGTAGAAGGAGGCTCCAACCCCCTATGTTCTCCATATACAACCAGAAGGTGGATACAACCACTTTTCTTTACCCTGTCCAAGCACACTGAAATAAAATTAGAATGATGAAACCATTGTCACACTATCACTGTGAAATATATTGTTGTAAACATGTACCAATCAACCTGTAATCAACCTATACCATAAACAAGTGCATAAACCATGCACCAACCTATACCAAACAACCTGTAATCAACCTATACCATAAACAAGTGCATCAACCATGCACCAACCTATACCTAAAATTGTACCATCAATGAGTGCATCAACCATGCACCAAATATGTATCAATCATGCATCAAATAAACATAAACTATGACTCATCAATATGTACCAACATCATCAACTATACACCTCATGTATGTGCTAAATCATCGACTACTTGTCTCAACCATGTACCAAACATGTAAATCAACCATATACCAAATACATATACCAATATAACCATCAAAATTTCTCTAGAAATACATCACACTATCCATAACCAAATACCATAAACCATTATATCAATCCATGTGCTAGAACCTCACTTTTATACAACCTCTATCTGTAACATACCTAAACCAAAATCCCTCATCAATTTCATCATCCAAATCTGATTTGTAACTCTGTAATAGACGTGGTTTATATGATCACATACCTACAAACCTGCCTTAACAAGAGACTAACATTTTCATGAAATTTTACTTTAGTGTCACATGACTAGTTTTGGATTAGTCAACAACCCTAACTTGCAATAATCATAACTATGTACCTATAATGAATAAAAATATGAAAATAGTAAACAATTTTTTTCAGTTTCTTTGATGCAATTCCTCCAGATTTCACTCCTTGGATCCTCTCAGAAAAGTAGTTATAGAAAAAATGACATACCTTGTTGAATTGTGGCTTATTCTAGCGAGAGAACTTGTAGAGCGTGTCCCACATGGAATGTTTGTTGTATGGATCTGGAAATGGTACAAAAAATAATATAGATTGTACTTTAACCAATACATTTGGTCTTACTGAATTTGGATATGTTATGAATAAGTTATGACGTTTTTACCCGAAACACCTGTTTTAGAATAGTTCCAGGACTAGCCACAACCCCTATTTTTCACAGAGCATAACTCCAAAAATACAATGACCCACAAGCTAAACTTTTTATCAAATCTTCTTGGATATGTTTTTGCAACGACCTCCCAATTTCATGGTTTGACTCATTCTAGAAAAAATATTATTGCGAAAATAGTGAGATGACCTATACATAACATACCTTAGAAAGCATCATCAATGAATTTATCCTCCATTGAATTTCATCCTTCTTTACTTCACCTTCCCTCTAAAATTAGGCTTATATATCATTTGGTTACCTCATTCACTTGTATATATTCAATATTCTCAAGTGTTATTTAAAATAAGAGACCCTTTCCTCTTGTTTATATGTGTCCTTGGATATACTCCTCCTAAATGAACTCTTCTTGAAACTAATCTCCCAACCTGAACTTTCCTCTTTATGGTGCTTCCTCATGTAAATCTAAGACATATAAGATAAGCATTCAAAAGAATTCATTTTGGAGTATAAATTAGTTTGAGTCTCTAGCAAAGATACTCAAAGGCTTCCCGTGGAAGAGGTTTTGTAAATATGTCTGCCACTTTTTCTGTTGTGCCCACATATTCAACTCTGATGTTCTTCTGTACAACTTGTTCCCGTAGAAAGTGACACTTGATTGGAATGTTCTTTTCCTTGGATTGTGTCACCGAGTTTTTTGAGATATTGATGGCGCTTGTATTATCACAATATATTGGAATGGGCTTGTCATACTCAACATGTATATCTATCAGAGTTAGTTTCATCCATAGAACCTGTGTACAACATGTTGTTACTGCAATATACTCTTCTTCAGTTGTAGATAAGGATACTAATGATTTTGTCTTGCTTAGCCATGATACTAAAAACTCACCCAAGTAGAACGTTGCCCCACTGGTGCTTCGTCGGTCATCAATACAACCTACTCAATTTGCATCTGTGTAGGAAATAAGTGATAGATACTTTCCTTTTGGATACCATAATCTAAGATCTTTTGTTCCTTTGAGATATCTGAAAATCTTCTTTACTGATAATACATGTGATTCCTTTGGTGCTTCTTGAAATCGTGCTACATGTCCAACTTCCTCCATTACATATGGTCTGGATGTTGTCACATATAGTAAGCTACCAATCATTGAAATGTATTCCATCTGGTCTGTAGACTTTGAATGATCATATTTTCTCAACTTGTAACTGGCTTGCATAGGAGTTGTAACTGGTTTGCAATCTTTCATTCCGACCCTCTTTAGCATTTCTATGATATACTTAGTTTGAGAAATAAAAATTCCTTGGTTTCTTTGATGTATATGAAGACCTAGAAAGAAGGATAGTTCTCCAAGTAATGACATTTCAAATTCATTCTACATATCCTTTGCAAATTTATGTCTTAACATGTCATCATTGCTTCCAAAAATAATATCATCAACATAAAATTCAATTAATAAAATACTATCTTAAGTTACCTTGATGTAGAGATTGTTATCTGCACTTCCTTTTCTGAACCATGCCTACTGTAGATATTTATCCAGTCTAGAGTACCATGCTCTAGGATTCTATTTTAGACCATGCAAGGCCTTGTTCAATTTGCACACATAATTTGTGTTCTCTGACAACTGAAATCCTTTGGGTTTTTCGATGTAGACTTCTGCTTCAAGTTCCCCATTCAGAAAATTTTATTTCACTTCCATATGATACACTTTAATATTATTGTAGCATGCATAGTATAAAAACAATTAGATTTCTTCCATTCTGGCAATTGGGCAAAATATCTCTTCAAATTTGTTTCTTTCAACCTATGTGTATCCTTTACATATCAATCTAGATTTGTTCCTTTTAACCTATCCATCTTCATTTAATTTGTTTCTAAATACCCACCTGAGGTAGCGGGAAACCCCCTTATGGACTACACTAGGATTCTAAAGTGCAGGAAGAGCTAACCGTCTAAAGTCTCCTAGTTTTAACAAATATCCCGACATTACCCCACAATAATACATAAAAAACAAGGTATAGGGATCCGGTAAGCTTACCTTAAACTCAGTTTCCGGTGTCGATTTCTTTGCGCTTAGTTGTTTCTCGACTGCAGATCTCCTCCCAAGGCCAATCTTCATTCACCAAAAGACAAAAAGAAGCTACAAGCATGCATTCTATATATGGATTAGTGGATTAGATATCATAACCAAAATTCAAATAAATCATAAAGATTGAAGACATCATTTGGCGGGATGGAAAAAGTATTTCTTTATATTAATCTCACAAAGATGCTTACAATATGAGACCGACAACTGCTCCCTGAACTTGGTCCTGGGATCCTCTTCACCATGCACCAACTGCTTCCGTGTATTATTCTCCTCTTTAGTTCTCTCCTAGGGAAATGGAAAGGGTTTACAATGGAGAAAAAAGGGATGAAAAAGGAATTCTGGCTCAAAATCACAATGTGGTTGCAAAATATTGGGGCAAAGGGGGGAATATTGAAATGGGAAGATTTTCTTTTCTCTCATGCCTCCTCCTGGGATGGGACCCCAACACCTTCTTTTATAGGACAAAAATATAGGTATTCGTTGGGTGATCGGCTATAAGCGGTCAAATGATTAGCAACGGCCCAAAATCTCGTATACCTTTGTATTTTTTTTTCGCTCTTTTTGCGAGTGTACGTGGGTTGTAATGGTGCAGCAAGTGTGTGTACATGGGAAGTAGTGGTGCAGGGCATGTACATGTTCAAAAATATGGTTTTTAGAAGAGTTGATCAAATGATGGCTTGACAAAGATAGCAAGTATGATGGCCTGATGTCGGGTATGCATGTCTAGTACAATTTTAGGGTTATAACAGATGCCCCCTAATGTGTGAGGTCATAAGAGCATATGATGGCAAAAATACATTACAAGTCTTCACCAACGTACGAAGCGAGTGAGCCCATAGACCAGAGTGCGGGAGGTGCCATCTACAAAATAATAATTTGTCTCACCGAGGCGGGCATACCCATGCTCGGGATGAAATAAAATCATGGATGCTAATCAAATACATTGTAGATCCATGTCATATAACTATATGAAGTGTAGGCGCCAGCAATAGACATCGGATCTACATCTCAAAATAAAAATACATACATGTATAGTATCCATCTTCAAGAAGCTAATGACACCTGATAGCGGGAGATGAAGCCTTCAGATCTTGGGCAACAACTTCAAGATCTTCAAAACTTGGGTAGGAGTGTAATATTAGTGTATGACTTCACTACCCAGAGGTCTTTGATGGCTCATCGGGAACAGACAAGAGGATCTCGGTGATTAGACATAGAACTTCATTGATTTTGAACAAGGACTTGATTGGTCTTTCGAGGTGGTCGGGCATGATGTCAACAGAAAAAATATAGAAGGGACGACTCAAGATTAATAAAACTTCCCTTTGACAAAAACACGACAAATGATAAGACTCAGGCAACATGGTATTGATGTAAGTTCATGATGTAGGAGGGAATGCAAACTCTCTATATGTTTGGAAAGATAACGAAATGGAGGAGGACACAACTCTATGTATCGAGAATAGATTCCTAAGGTCATATTAAATCCCAGAGCTTGACGAACAAACGGAAGGATGTGCTTTGTCCCGGGGTGACTGATTGTGCTGCCAACAAAATAAAATACTTTTCCCTTCCTCTTTTGGGGGTATATTTGATTTTTTTGTCTTTTTCAATAATTTTGGAAAGCTTGAAAAAGAATAAAAGAATGCGACGTTACAAAGGAGGAACGAGTGTCACAGACATACTAGTTCCAAGCACAAGGAACACACTGATGCTCAAAGCAAGGAGACAAATGTAGGAAAAGGATAATCGGGAAAAATGATCCATGGTTCAAGGTGTCAAGATGCAAGGCAAAGTGCTACAGGGCTTGTGTATAAGGCATGCTTCATATGGTTCAATCGAGATCAACATGGAGCCGGCACTAAGCCAAAGACGCGGGAATGAAAATGTGATTAATAAGACACAATGATAATGTCCTTCGATGTAATTTTAATGATCCTAGAGAATGTAAGATCAGTGTTTTTTCAGTTTTAGAGAGTATAAAAAAATCATAAAAGGAGACTCCAATAAGGTACCTTTTTCGAAGGTAGTCTAGTCAGTTCGAAAAAAGCGTAAACTAGCACCGAAAAGACGTTTATTCAAAACCGTTTTAATGAGAGTGACAAAGACAATATCACTCAACAATCTTTTCATATTTACGGAGTCTGAAAAGAGCTTAACTATGGACTCCGTAAGGGATTTTCTTATCGACCGGTTTAACGAGTGTGAAGAAACAAGATCACTCGATGATTTTTTCACTTTTAGGAAGTCTGAAAAGAGCTTATCTATGGACTCCGTGGCAGTTCCTTTTTCATAAATTTAGTCCCTCAGGACCGAAAAAGGATTAAAATTATACCTGAGAATACTCTTCTAGCTAACCGAAGCTCCTAGAGTATACCTTTGTTCGTACAGTTGACCATCCAGACCGAAAAAGGGGTAAACTACCGTCGGAAAGATGTGCCTTCAAGTTTTAGTTTTGCAAGAGTGAAGGACAACAAGATCACTCGACAATCTTTTAATGTTTATAGAGACTCAAAAGGGCTTAAAGAAGACTTCAGGGGGCTGCGACTCATGTATGAGAATGGTTCAGGTATAGCCCACTTCTAGGCTCAGACCAAGATTCTCTTTGATAGTCAACTTGGAAAGTATCCCAAAAGGGAAGAAAACACAAACCACAGTTTAAGTCCTCCCACGGTGTAGAAACTGTAGTCATGGCTTCAAGGATAGCCTCATATGAAGGCAATTCAAAATAGGATAAATCACGCAAACAAGGTTCGATGGTCCCAAAGGGTGAAGTAAACTGACCATATTCCATATGACGATGGAGGCTCTGTCCAAGACTAGTAGAGTCTATCAGTGAAGAATCGCAAGGGCTAAGGCTTGAGGATCTAAAAACAATGAGATCAGACTCATAAGGAGACTCAATATCACTTGGACCAAAAAGGGGAAGCAAGGGCTCCCATGCCCCCATTGGAGAAACCAATGGATCAATTGTTGAGACCAAGTGTCGAGAAGGAAAACTTGATTGCATAGGTTCCTTCTTAGAAGCAATTGAACACTGAGGATAAGATGCCACATAATTAAACTGTGGCAACGTAGAGTATACGTGAACACTAGGAACATATAAAGGAGAAACCTGAACTAATATTGAATTAAGATGGTGATTATCATATGCCAGTTGGTCAATAGTGACAATGCTTCTATTGTGAGGGAAATGCATCACCTAGAAGAGCATAGACACCACAGAATTCATAGCATATACATAATCACACCCAAGAAGCATATTGAAATATAACGGGACTTGCACCACTATAACATCAACAAGGATAGTCTTCCCACCTAACAAGATAGGTAACTAAGGAAGAACCCCCAAATATTCACTAGGCCGTCTGTCAAAAGAAAAGAGCTCATGCGAAGCAGACACAAGCTCGGGGGATCCTATGAATTTCCAAACCAAGGAGGATAAAATACTTGCCAATGCTCCTTCATCCATAATACATCAATAAATGTTTGTTGAATTAACTTCAACCATTATTTGAAAATGTGCGGAAGAAGGAAGACAAGGCTCAACAAGATCATTTCAATCAAAGGAAACCATCCCAGCACTTGGAGGGGGTGTGATCAGAATGAGAAAAATTCCCGATTGTTCTAAAAGTACTAAACTGGAAATGCTAAAAACATATTCGGTAGACACATCAGTCCCCAAGAGAACATTTGGATCAGTCGAATATTTCATCGGCGTGATCACTTTGGTAGACTCGACACTCTTCAAGAGAAGAGTGGGATCAACCGAAGACTGTATCAGCATGACCACTTTCTTAACAAATGGATGCATGGGCTATGAAACTACATGCTCTAAAGGCACCTCACCCCCCAAAAGAGGAGTGGGATCAGTCGATGACTGCATCGACATGACCACATTCTCAACCAATGGATGAATAGGCTACGAGACTACGTGGTCTAAAGGCACCTCACCCCTCAAAATAGGACTGGGATTAGTTGATGACTGCATTGGCATGACCACTTTCTCAACCAATGGCTAAATAGACTATGAGGAAACATGAGAAGGCTCATAATCTGAATATCTTGCAGACAGGGACCATAATCTTTGTACCTTTGGAATGGCAGGGCACATATGAGTAAGGTGATCTCCCTTGCAAAGATTAGAAGGGAACTTAGGCTTACGTCCTATCTGTCTAGGTTTCTCAATAGAATTAATTCCCCTAGCATGACTAGCAATGGTTGGTTTCACATCTCCAACATGACTTGCAGACGTTGGTGATGGGTCGATAACATGACTTGTAGAGGCTACAGACCTATTTCCAGTCTGACTAGTAATGACTAGAATTTTTCCCCCAACATGACTTTTAGAGGGTGGGTTCTTGCCCCCAGCATGACTTGAAGAGGCTAGGTGATGGTCTTCAACATGACCTGCAAAGTTTGAGGACCTATCTCCAGCATGACTCACAAAGGTTGGTGATTTCTTCTTCCTATTCTTCCTCTTTCTATTTCGTTTAGACATTCAGTTACTAGTAATTGTACTTTCACTAGAGGCGGGAGAAGTAGGAAGAGAAGAATTTGTTGACGAAGGAACATCAACATTATTCCCATGACATAAAGTGCTTAACTGGGAAGTGTTAAGAGAATTTGGGACATTTGGAATGGTACCCAACCAAACTGGTAACCCACATTCAACCCAGGAATGTACAAAGTGGCCATGAAATGGACACCAATGTTTCTGAAGAAAGGAAAATCATAAGAATCCCCTTGTGAAGGGGTTCCTTGGTTGGTATCATTGGGAAATTTAGCCATGAAAATATTTTGCATAGGTTCTCCCCTTGTGAGATCATTCAAATCCATAAAAGTTTCAGACACTGACTCTGAAGAACCAATGTTATCAAAATAATGCCTATAAAGAGGTGGCTCCACATTTCTAAGCGGAAGACCAAAAAGTCCTCATGACCAACGAAGTGGGCGGTCTACCACCCTAGGTCAGAGACCCAAAGCAATGACTGACTAAATCACTATGGAAACTAGGGAGCACAAAGCACATGCTAAAAATTCCTAAAGGAAAATCAAGCAAACAACTAAGTAGTTGGAACAACAGTTACACCAACCAACACTAGAGGAACTTACTGATGCAAGTGAAACTCGAATACGGAAGAACCCTTTGGGTATAATCTGCAAATAATGGACCGATGTCTGTCCTAGGTACCGCGATATAGCCCCGGAGTCACCTGTGTAAGTCCCTGATGTATAGGCAACTAGGTTACCAGCTCGTGAACAACTACCAGGCAGGTACCTAAACCTATTCAAGGTATCGAAAGAAAGTGTTCCAGAAGATGACTAAGGACCTCGAATAGATTCGAGACCCATGAAGCTCTGTGGAAAATGCATTTAACATAATCCCAACACAAGTCCTCTATATGCATTCCTCCACTACGATTGTTCCGACTTTGGAGGGGTTATCTCCGCTACCTTTCTGGACGCGACCTCGTGTTTATCCCTTATGTTAGAGGGGGGTCCCGGATAATTTCCACATTACTAGAGTTCTACACTCCCTAACTTAGACTCCAATGTTTGATTTAACAGCCTTGAAGAGTTTCCTCTCCAACCTAATTCAAGGCCCTAACCCTAAACTAGTTGGTTGACCCTACAAACATAAAAAGTCTAGTTAGTTTTAATTAGTGTTCTTTTTAGGGCTTGATTTACTCAAAAATGGGTATGGTAGTGCAATTGATGTTGTTAAGAATCTTTGTGAGAAAAAAAAATGAACTTATAAGAACACTAGCAAAGAACTATTATCTTTCTTATCTTCTTTTGAAATGCTTTTAAAATTAGAAGAAAAGACAACGCTATGCTAATTTCTTTTTCTTTTTCAAATAACAATGCAAAGAAAATACCAAGAAAGAAAGAGACCTAACAAAATAAGTGTTTTTTTTATATTTTATTCCAATCAAAGAAGGAATAACAAAAGATTCTAAAATAAACTGATGAATACACGATTCATGCCCCCCACCCGGCCATGAGGGGGAATTTTGTTTTTAAATGAAACTCATTTTTCTTAAAATTTCAAGCTAAAAATAAGTTAAAAAAGCTAGGAAACATAAGAAAATATTTTCTTTTTTTAAAGACAAGCAAATTGATGTCAAACCTAGGATTAAAGACTATAACAACAGAGACCAGGGGTAGATCAAGAAAACCCCTGAGAAATGTGGCTTCATTCAGGGGAGAGGATGACTGCCACTTCTTTAAAGATAAAATTTTCCTGACATAGGCACGCAACTGATACTTCAACAACCTACATATGTATGTGGTCTATCCAAAGATAGGGTGTGTATGTATGTGTGCATACCCACTACAGGTCGCATACACCTCTATAACTTCTCTAAAAAGAAAAATTAATAGTCAAGCAGACAAGGCAGGGAGTACTGGTATGGAAGAATAAAATTCCTTAAAGACACAGAAACTTACAAAAACTCAAGAATCAGTAAATAAACCAGTTAAAGAACCCAAAAATATCCCCTAAAAACCCTAGAGGCTCCCTAGTATGGTTGCCAATTCTGAATTAGCTAAAAAACCATCTGCGGACTACACTAGCGTTCTAAAGTGCAGGCAAAGCTAACCTTCTAAAGTATCCTACTTTTAACAACTATCCCAACATTACCCCACAATCATACATAAAAAAAAAGGTATAGGGATATGGTAATCTTACCTTAAAATTCACGTCAGGTATCGATCCCTTTGAGCTAAGTTGTTTCTCGACTGCATATCTCCTCCCAAGGCCAATCTGCATTCACCAAAAGACAAACAAGAAAGTACAATTATGCATTCTACATATGGATTAGTGGGTTAGATATCATAACCAAAATGCAAATAGAATATAAATATTAAAGACATCATTTGGCAGGATGGAAAAAGTATTTCTTTATATTAATCTCACAAAGTCACTTACAATATGAGACCAACAACTGCTCCTCAAACCCGGTCCTGGGCTCCTCTTCACCATGCACTAAATGCTTCCATGTATTCTTCTCCTCTTCAGTTCTCTCCTACATAAATAAAAAGGGTTTGCAATGGAGGAAAAAGGGTTGAAAAAGGAATTTTGTCTCAAACTCACAATGCGATTACAAAATATTGGGGCAAAGGGGGAATATTGAAATGGGCAGAGTTTCTTGGATCTCATGCCTCCTCCTAGGATGGGACCCCAACACCTTATTTTATAGTCCAAAAAACTAGGTATTTGGTTGGGTGACCGGCCATAGGTGGTCAAATGATTAGTAACTGCCCAAAATCTCATATCCCTTTGCAATTTTTTATTTTTCGAGCTTTTTGTGAGTGTACATGGGCTGTAATGGTGCAACAAGCCTGTGTACATGGGCAGTAGTGGTGCAGGGTGCATACATCTTCAAAAATATGGTTTTTAGAAGAGCTGTTAGAATGATGGCTTGGTAAAGATAGAAAGTAAGATGGCCTGATGCTAGGTATGTATGTCTGGTGCAATTTTAGGGTTATAATACCACTTTGTCTAGATGTGTTGAACCTGCACAAAATAGAACTAGCTAAACAATAATACACACATTTGTAGAGAGAATTGGAGAAAGAAGAATAAGGAGAGAAAGAATGAAAGAATTCTCATTAACCGTTGTGAATAATGAATAATTTACACATGATATACTATGTATAACTCAATGAGAGTGCACTGGAGGAGAACCAATGCGCCCTAGTGGTGGTCTAGAGTGATTTGGACACACACTAGTAGATACGAGAGTGAACTGCCACCTAGTCTATGTTGGCATGTTTTACAGGAAAGTGTGTGCTTGTCATTGATGGAAAGAACAAAAACGTCGATGTTTTACAGGAAAATAATAAGATGAGGAGGAGAAGCAAAAAGTATGAAGAAACAACAAAGCTCAGAAGAGATAGTAGTTTCCAGAATTGCAGACGAGGTCCAATAGATAGACTCGGAGGAGGAGCAAAAGTCGATGCCCATGAACACTTAGAAAATATTCTAAGTCAGAGAGATTAGAAGCTCAAGAGGAAGAGAAACAGTGGACATTGGATCATCGATCCAAAAGACCAACAACTGTTACCATTCAGTGAATATCACTTCAGAATAATTGGAAACTTGAAACTTGAATTACCCAAAGCCCGAAATCAGAAATGAATGTGGACCATCGGATCTAGAGAAAATGTGATGACCATTGAAATGAATTAGTCGAAGGACAGGATAAGCAAGGGTTGAGATCTGAGATCATGATCATCTGAATATACCTCGACCGCCAGATCGAATTAATTGAAGGGTAAGTTAAACGGGGCTAAAGAGTTGAGAATTTGATTATTCGAATACCTGTCAACCATCAAATCAAACATGAATTTTCATCAGTCATTGGATCATTCTAAGTGGAAGGACAGGATAAGATAGAAGAGTTGCATCACAAACAGATCGGGCCATTGATCTAAGATCTTGATCTGATGAATGTCATTTTTTTCCGGTACAAATATGTGAGGAGGTTACTCTCTAGAAAAAATCTCACTTCAAGACGTCAATTTCAGATTTGATATATCCGAAGTCTGGAGACCTGGAGAGATGAATTACATTCTCGATCATTGAATCATCTAAAGAATATCGCAACCGTCATATCATTCTAAAGTGGAAGGAAAAGATAAGTTGGGTAAAGGGCACGCTAATCTCAATGACCAAGAATCGCAGACTCAAATCTACAATCGATAGGCCATATCATACCACCCCCCCGATATTTATGCCTTTAACCATGGGGGGGGGTCCGAGTTGGTGGTAATTTCCTTATGGGACCCTCATACATGTAACCTTTTTGTTAACTCAAACCCCCCTCTCTCATTACCAGTTACTGCCTGACCAGCCCTCCAAGTAAACCACCAAAGCACTCATACATACCACCTCTGTGCTTTGACATCACACTCCACTACTTCTCTCTACCTCCACATTCCACTACACTACCTACACGTCTCACCCACGTTAGCAGACCACCTTAGAAAGGACACGTGGAAGACCACGTTAGCAAGAAAATGAGTCGTTCCATTTGAAAGATCACTTCGGGTGTATTATCAACCATTGATCATAGTACAATGGAAAGATAATGTAATTTTTATAAGTTGAAATTCTAAAGTTCCTAAGGGAGAAGTTCTGATAGCTGTGCATCTCAATGTTTGATTAAGTCCTAGCCATTGGATTGAACAATGAAAGGATGAGTGTAAGGATCAAATCAGACCATTGATTTGTTTCTGTGAAATAAAATGTCCGATCTGGTCCGTCCGTTTCAGGATCACCATCAAGATCGTAAGATTGATGGTCCCGCTACATTGTGGGGCTAGAAAATTCTTGAGTCTTAATGTTTCATGAGAATGCCACAACTGAAACCATAGTTTTGGAGAAAGTATGCATGGAGGCTCGTAGTGAATTGTAGGGTGAAAATCAGGTTGCCCTCAAACTCCCTATGGATGGGCCCAAAATCACATGGTCACGTGAAGTTCATAGCCCAAGGTCATATCGTGAAAAAAATATAGCGCTCACTAGAACAAGTTCAGGAAGATCCTTTTTAATAGGCGACTGGGCCACCACCAGTGGTCATGTGAAGGAAGGGGATCAAAATCAAAACAATCCAAAGACAATTGAATGTAACTGACAGAGAAGACGAAGAGTTTTGACTGCCATAGAATCCAAGGAATCTCAAGATAATGCCCATTGATGATGAACAAATTGAGCATAACCACCAGAGAATTCAAAGAGCTTCAGGGTGATCACGAGAGGAAATGAAGAGTATCGAGGTAACTACCAGTAGGATGAAGACTCATCATAGACACAATTGACAAATGGAAAAGCGTCGAAGACTGTAACTGCTAGGGAAGCCAAAGAATCTCAGGATAACAACCATTGATGAAGAAGAGATTCAACATGATCGCTAGAGAGAACGAAGAGTGAGGCAGATGATCTGGTAGAGGACTTTCCATGATAAATATATGCATAACAAAGAAGAGAGGGTGTCTTCTATTGAGATTTATTCATGTGGGTAGAAGCATGATGTGTGCAGAAGATAAAACGCACAGAAGAGGCATAACGCATAGAATGGAAATAATACATAGAGCATAAAGCATAGAAGAAAGACATAGAATAGAAATGCATTTCTGAGAGAGGAAGAGAAAGTCGAGGTGCACATGCAGAGACAGAGAAGAATATCATGAAGATCAAGAAAATATGAGGAGGAAGACACTAATGTAGGCAGAGCATAGTAGTATAGCAGAACAATGATGAGATTGGTAAGCCCTTTGACAAACAGTGTATCACTGTAATAAGTTTCAGTATCGAAGTTTTTATAATTAGGGTGGTAGGGTTGTGCAAGGGAGGACTGCTGTCCTTAGAATTTCATGTGGGTGCTTGAACACATGGAGTTGTATCCTTCATCTGGTTGCAGCTAGAAAAACCATGGTGGTAGGGTGGTGCAAGGGAGAACTATTGTTCTCTGCTATACAGGTTGGTTCTTGTATAACTTGAATTTGTTGCTTCCATCCAGTTGTGTTGGAACACTCAGGAAGTTGGTGCTTTGATCCAATTGGTGTTGGAACACTCAGGGAGTTTGTGCTTCCTTCTAGTGGGTGATAAATAAACCAGAGAGTTGGTGCTCTCAGCAAGTTGTTGCTTGTAAAAAAGAGGTGGTAGCCTCAAAAGTAGTTGGTGCTCATAAGAATGATAATGTACAAAAAAATAAATATTACTTATCATATCAAGAAGAAGAGGGTTTTCCCTTTATGGGTTTCCTTGAGAGATATATGTCTCTATATATCTCATGTGTTTGATTGATGTTGAATACTCTATTGCTTACTTCGTTGCATTATTGTGATCGTCATTGAGTGTTCTGTAAAGAGTTTGAAATCAGAATAAGTGTTTAAGCATAGTAACAATTGATTCACCCCCTCCCCTCTCAGTTGTCCAACAATTGGTATTAGATTCGGTTCCTTTTATTTAAAGGTAGATCAATAAGCTTAAACATGACAAGTCACAAAGGAACTTCAACCAATAAGCTCCCCTATTAAATGGAACAAACTTTGGCTTCTGGAAAGTTAGGATGAGAACCTACATAATGGCTTTAGGTGCAGATGTCTGGGATATGGTAGAAATTGGTTATGTAAAGACAGATTCACTAGATAATAAGGATGACAATCTAGAATTCAACTTCAACGCTAAGGATATGAATGCTATTCTGATTTGTCTTGCAGAAGCATAATTTGTAAAAGTTATTCACTTAGAATATTCCAAAGAAATGTGGCACAAACTCATTAGCAGTTATGAAGGTAATGAGAAGGTAAAGGATGCCAAGGTTCAAACCTACAAATTACATTTTGAACAACTAAAGATGAATGATGATTAAATAGTTAATAAATTTTTCTTAAGAGTTGAGGAGCTTGTGAATGCCTTGAAGGGTCTTGGTGAGAATATTGAAGACTTATTTTTAGTTCAGAATATTTTAAGATCTCTACCAAATAGATTTAATCCAAAACTTTATTCAATAGAAGAACTCAATGATCTTAAGACTTTGTCTATTGATCAACTTATAGGAGCTCTAACTTCTTATGAAATGAGGATTAGTAAGGATAAACCCACCTCTAGAGAAGCATCATTTAAAGAAGATAAGAATGAGGATTCTGAGCCTGATGAAATTGAAGTAAAATTTGTGAGAAGACTAAAGAAAGGATCAGGCAAGTACCAAGGCAAGTTTCCCTTAAAATGTTTTAACTGTGGAAATATAGGTCACTTTGTATCTAAGTGTCCACATAATAAGAAGGACCAAAACTTTGAAGGTGAAGAGAAGTACAAATCCAAGAGATTTGGTAAAAAGAAAAGTTTATGTGTAAACAATGATGACTCATCAGGAGACATAGATAGTGATTCTTCTTGTGAATATAAGGTTAATGACTTTATTCTTATGGACAAATAGGATTATGGTAATGAAATAATAGGAAGTGATTAAAATGATGAAGAAGCTATGGTTGAATTGGAAGGAGAACTAATCAGTTCCCTAGAACAAATTGCTAGACTCAGATTTAAGAAGAAAAAAAAAACAATTATTGATAAAGTTCGAGAATGACAGTAAAAAACTTGATGAATACTTTGCTCTGCTAAAAGTGGAATTAGAAGAGGCAAAGAAAATAGAGGACATTATGAAACAACAGTTATCAGATAAGAAGGAAAGATGTGAAGCCCTGGGAGAAGAGGTAGAAAAACCAGGAAAGAGATGGAGAAGTTTAAAGAATTATATCTCCAAAATATTCCAAGCATTAAAGCCTCAGCAGAACTAAATGACATTTTGAGGAAACTAAGTTCTCCTTTTTCGAAGATTGGTTTAGGCTATGTAATTGTTTCAAGCAACAAACTACCAGAAATCAAAGATCGAGTAAAGATGACCAAGTTCCAAGTTAGCAGACAATCAGACCATGTGAGTACTCCACCAAAAAATAAAGACAAGATGATCCCTGATAAAAAAACAAAGATATCAAATGATGGAGAAACAAATTCCAAGAAGAAGGCCATCCTTCAGGTATCAAAATTTCTTCCATGGTTATTGTTTTTACTGCTCTAATTTTGGTCATAAGATTGCAAATTGTCAAATTAAGTTTAGATACATGCAACTAAGGATATCAAGAAATAAGAAATCTTTGCAACATAGAACTAAACAACCAATGAGTTGACAAAGTTGCACCAATCAATTTGACCTATTGAACAACGAGCTCGAATACTATAACTGTCATAACTTCATGCACACAACTGCAAACTGCCATCTGAAGAATTACAAAGCAGATCTAAGGATAAAACCCTTAGCCAGAAATGCTAGCCCTTGGAAAAAGAAAGATAGTGAAAAATGTAGTCCAGTACTTTCAGCACAAAAACAAAAATACCATTGTTATATAGACAGTTGATATTCCAAGCATGTGACTAGAGACAAGGATAAGTTTTTGTCTATTAGTAAAATAAAAATAGAAAATGTGACCTTTGGAAATGATGAACCAAGTAAAATCAAGGGTAAATGGATGTTGAGTTTGAGTAATGATAAAGTAAAATCCTACGATGTTCTTCTTGTAGATGGGATGAAACATAATTTTCTCAGTGTAAGTCAAATGTGTGACAGAGGATGTGAAGTGGTGTTCACTTCCATAGATTGCAAGATAAAGTATGTAAACTCAGGACAAATGGTGGCTAAAGGCATAAGGACAAATAATAATTTATATGTGTTGAAAGAAGATAAATAAGAGTGTCGTATAAGAAAACATGATGAAATATGGTTATGGAGTAGAAGACTTGGAAATCTAAACTTTGACCACTTAATCAAGCTCAAAAATCTTGAGGAAGTAAAAGATCTTCCAAGAATATCCAAGCCACAAGATTCTGTGTGTAAACCCTCCCAAGTAGGAAAGATAACGAGGACACAATTTAAATCCAAGATCTCTACTTCAAAAGAGAAACAACTCCAATTAGTTCATATGGATTTATGTGGACCATCAAGACAGGAAGGCACAGGGAAGGAAAACTACTTCATGTTGATCATTGATGATTACTCCAGAATCGCTTGGGTTTATTTTCTCAAAGAAAAAGATGAAGCATTTGATAATTTAAAATATTTAAGGCTTTACTGAGAATCAAACATGCAACAGATTAAAGGTTGTAAGATCAGACAGAGGAGGAGAATTTATGTCAAGTGATTTCAAGGAATTTTGTGATAAACATGGGATCAAAAGAGAATACACAATCCCAGGAACTCCACAACAAAATGGAGTAGTTGAGAGGCAAAATAGAATAGTTCAACAAATGTCCAGGTCAATGATGAATGAGAAGAACATTGGTTAAACCTACTGGGTAGAAGAAATACACATAACAATCCATATTCTTAACAAAGCTCACCTCAAACCACACAATGACAAGACACCTTATAAATAGTGGTATGGAAGGCCTGCTTCAATCAAATACTTCAAAGTCTTTGGGAGTAAGTGCTACATAAAGAATAATAATGAAAACCTTGGTAAGTATGCTAACAGGGATGATGAAGGTGTCTTCTTAGGTTATTCTACAAACAACAAAGGATATAAATGCTATAATAAGAGGCTACATAAATTGGTTGATTGTATTGACATAAAAGTTGATGAAGGAATCCCAATAAGAGAGGTGAGCAATATTGAATCAATCACAAAGGATATAGTTGAATATGAATATGAACAAGTCCAAGGATTAAAAAAGGAATAATCTGGGTTAGATGAAGATACAAACACTCAGGCAGACTCAAATCAACAGACAACATCGAATCCTTCCTCCAGAATTACTCAAAAGAATCATCCTACGAGTTAGATAATTGGTGAGAAAGACAGAGGTGTACAAACCAGGAGAAGGATAATCAAAGACACTGAACAATCACATATAGGCTTCATGTCAATGGTGGAACCTATGAACTTCAATGAATCCACTGAAGATGTAAATTGGTTAAAATCAACGAGTGAGAAACTAGATCAGATTGAGAAGAACAATACTTGGGAGCTTGTTCCTGGACTGACAGATAAGAATGTAATTGG
>JASDQU010242002.1:29822-39938 GCA_032191745.1 Picea mariana
TTCAACTGGAGTAACACCACCAACTGCGTGCATACCTTCCATGAACCTCCCAACCTTAGACCACATTTCTCATCACTCTCAGTAGTAGGTCACCCCCGAGATGGGAATAAGGTCCACTTGGCAAGGGAATCCTAGGCTAGACAGGTGAATAGGAAGACACATAGTTTATGAGAATGGATTCTCTCTAAGGAGCCACTTATACCCACTTCTCACAGACACTCATTCCCCACATGCATGTCCCACCTTGGGAGTATACACCTTCACTATTACACAGGACAATCCTTTGACTCCTAAACCTCCGTTGCCTTGGGCTTTAGCAATAGGATGGACCTGAATTCTCCAAGCTCCGTGGCATCTCCATGACCCCTTCTAGGAGTTCTCACTTCCTTCGTGCACTTTCTCACCTGGAGAGAGTCTCTCACATGCCTGAAAACCTGTCTCTTTAACCACAACCACCTCCCTCACCTAGATAAAGTGTTCCACACAAGCCTGACAACCTGGTTCTTCAGCTCCGTTCTAGTAAAAGGAGGACAATATTAAGGCTTAGCAAGGAACATATGAGGGTAGGTAATCACACTCAGCCAAGGGACCACATGGTCACAACAACCCACAATTATAACACAGATGACATAGACAATTATGATATGCTTACGTTTCATAGAAGACAACAACCCAAATAGTTAAGCACAAAATCAGATTTGCAGTGTGGATAAAATGGGTTCACAGAACACATAGAAGACACAACTCGGTCCACAGATTTGCCACTGGTTTTCAGGGTGCGTGACAAGGAATCAATGCAGAGGTCGAACATAAATTCAAACGATTCAAACGGAGGATGTTTCAAATTTTCAGGAAAACATCATGATTTTTTGGTTTAAAAGCTTCGTGAGGGTATGCGGAGATCAAACGCCCACCACACATGGTTCATACAACAGATGAAAGAATGGAGGATCAACCCCCATCATGACTCAATTCTTGGGTTAAATTGCATGTTCCTAGGCTGACACATGTCGCCCATGAAGCTGCATGCACCCCATCAAGTATGTGTTCCCTTTTCTAGGAACTTAGGATAAAATTATACCTTTCACATCACTTTGTAATAATAATAAATTATTACTCAAGTACTTAAGCCCTCAAGATTATCCTCTCTTCCAACCTTTCATCCCCCTTTCCCTTACCCATTATGTGGAAGCTTATTCCCCCATCACTCTTTCTTCATGGTCGGTTGGCATGCAACGATGTTTATATATTATATTAATGATCTGCATGATTACATATACAAAATCAGGCTCCTCGCCTTTAACACCTAGCCTCTCCGACCTAATCACCGAATAAGGCTCCTAGCTTATTATTACTCATCTCACTAGCCTACAAAATATGTTTACAATTTATAAATACAACTGGGGCTTGTCCTTCGGGATATTATAGATGGATGTAGTGTAGAGACGAGCACATGATGTTGGAGACATCAACGATGCAGAGAGTGAAGAAGTAGAAATCGAAGAAGCAACAAGAGAGGATGTTGCCGAAGAACGCTTGATGAGAGAAGTTGCTAGATTGGCAGGTAGAGCCAAGATAGAGGTCTCAATGTATTAGGGAAATTTAGATGTTGAGGAGCTACTAGATTGGGTAAGATCCATGGACAAATATTTCGACTATGAAGAGGTCGATGAAGTGAAAAAGTTGAAACAAGTTGTCACTAGGCTAAAAGGACATGCAATGTTGTGGTGGGATGAACTGTAGGCTGAGAGGAGAAGAAAAGGAAAAGATAACATAAAGAATTGGGGCAGAGTGGTACCCAATCTGAAGGCTAAGTTCATGCCCAAATATTATCAAATCAATATGTTCAGGAATATGGAGAACCTGAGACAGAAGGGGATGACAGTTAAGGAGTACACAAAGGAGTTCTACAAACTAAACATCAGACTGGAAAAATGGAGAGATATGAAGAAAAAGTTTCTAGATATATAAATGGCCTCATATATGAAATCCACAATGAGCTCANTGAAGAAGTAGAAATCGAAGAAGCAACAAGAGAGGATGTTGCCGAAGAACGCTTGATGAGAGAAGTTGCTAGATTGGGAGGCAGAGCCAAGATAGAGGTCTCAATGTATTAGGGAAATTTAGATGCTGAGGAGCTGCTGGATTGGGTAAGATCCATGGACAAATATTTCGACTATGAAGAGGTCGATGAAGTGAAAAAGTTGAAACAAGTTGTCACCAGGCTAAAAGGACATGCAATGTTGTGGTGGGATGAACTGTAGGCTGAGAGGAGAAGCAAAGGAAAACATAACATAAAGAATTGGGGCAGAGTGGTACCCAATCCGAAGGCTAAGTTCATGCCCAAATATTATCAAATCAATATGTTCAGGAAGATGGAGAACCTGAGACAGAAGGGGATGACAGTTAAGGAGTACACAAAGGAGTTCTACAAACTAAACATCAGACTGGAAAAATGGAGAGATATGAAGAAAAAGTTTCTAGATATATAAATGGCCTCATATATGAAATCCACGATGAGCTCAGCATGATTTCAATAAGGACAGTGGAGGATGCTTATCATTTTTCACTGAAGGAAGAGGCAAAATTGGCCAGAAAACAAAGCCAACGAGGAAGAGGTAAAAGCCTAGCCCCAAACAAAAGCAAGGGAGTTACCCATGACAAATCACATAAGTCTAAGGATGAGGTTGAGAAACCACACAGTCACTTGGAAAGAGGAGGAAGTTCCTGAGGAAGACAGGGTGTTGGGAGAAGTTCTTCTAGAGGAAGAGGAAGAAGAGGAGGAGGAGAAGTAATATGTTACACCTGTGGAAAGACAGGGAACATGTCTTGGGAGTGTACCTAAAAAAAGAAAGAAGGAGGAGGTGAAGCTAACATTTTGGAATAAAATAGAGGGAATGTTGAAGGAGAAGGAGCAGAGGATGGAATATCCCTAAAGTTGAGGAAGGTTCTCTTAAAACCAAATGTAGAAGTTGAAAATCCAATGCAGAGGAACAGTCTCTTGAGAACAACTTAGAAGACTAAAGAGAGAGTATGCAAGGTGATAATCAATAGTGGGAGTACTGATAATTTATTATCCACAGAGATGGTGGAGAAATTGGAGGTGGATACAATGGCCCATACAAATCCATACAAAGTCTCATGGTTGTGGAAAGGACACGAGGTAATGGCTACTAAACAATGCTTGGTTGAATTTAAGATAGGAGGATATAGAGATGAAATTCTATGTGATGTAATTTCCATGGATGTATACCATATTTTGTTGGGAAGACCATGGTAGTTTGACAGGAATGCCATTCATGATGGGAGGAAGAATACATACACCTTGGAGAAGAATGGTAGAAAACACATGTTGTTGCCAATAGACGAGAATAAAGTGAAAGAGGAAGCCAACACAAGCATACTTCTCATGAGTGAGAAGGAACTCCTGAAAGAATTCAAGAAAGAACAGGACATGTAGTTCGTTGTGGTGAAGAAACCCAGAGTTATCCTTACCAGTACTTTGATGGATGATTTTCCTGAAGAAGTTCAAGAGTTGTCTGATAATTTTGCTAACATAGTGGTGGATGAGCTTCCTAACTCACTTCCACCCATCAGAAGTATCAACCATCATATTGACTTGATACCTGGAGCAAGTCTTCCAAACAAAGAAGCGTACAGATTGACACCTCAAGAGAATGAGGAAGTGAAGAACCAAGTCTAGGAATTGTTAGACAAGGGTTTGGTTAGAGAATAACAAAATATTATGATTCAAGTGAATGACATGTGTTGATAGCATCTCTTATAGGAACCTTCACTCATGGAAGTGAGACATGGATTTTTGACAATGTTTCTTCTAAAGACATGACTGGTTACAAGGATTCTCTCTCAATTCTGGTTCAGAAAGATTCACCTCATAAGGTGAAGCTTGGTGATGACTATGAGTATTCCATCAAAGGAGTAGGAGAAACCTCCATATACGAAGAAAAAAAACATATATCCTATGAACAATAACCTCTACTGAATAAATAAAATAGGATGAAACTATACAACTGCAAAACTGAAAACAACTTGCTTGAATGGTGGTATATATCTCTGAGAAGTGATGTGGCCTCTACGCATATTCGTTTGAGAAGAATTATTATAATGAGGATAGAGAGTACTTTTTAACATTACTCATGAATACCAAAACCATAAAAATATAAAAACCTAACCCTAGGAGATGAAACACCAAAATTTATGTGGGCCCTCATGTGTAAGTTGGCACCTCAAATTCCATGGGTCGTAACTTTTTCATACGACTTTTTTTTTGGCATGTTAAAGACCATTGGAAAGGTATTATAGAGAGATACACATTATTATGTAAAGTGTTGAATTCATATATATTTTTACTGTGGAAATCCAAGAACTTTTTAGGGAAAAAAAACGGTCGTTGAAGTACTTAAATATCTACTGAGATGAAAACTTCCAAAATAAGCCAGTTGAAATAGGTGGGAGGCCATCAATATCCACCTGGATTTTGTGTAGCACTTCAAGATATACCTAGAAGTGAAAAAAAACACTATTACAAAGAAATGTCATCATTACAGAAAAACGTGTTGAACTAAAAAATGTCAAGAGGTTCAAGTCCTCCCAACTTAGGAGGGAATGGTGTACATTGTATTGAGTTCCCCCATCAGGTGAGTAAATTTGTACTGAATATTTCCCTAGGTGAGCCACTTGCCTTGGTGCAGGAGCTTCCCTGCCTTAACAATCTGATAAAGTTGGATCCTTTACTCGCGAGTGCCCTTGACCTGTGTGACCACTATCTAATTAGTAGATACCTATTCCATGCAGTCAAGGTCAGGGATGATTTTAAGGATGGAAATTTATTATAAAATGTAGAAACCTTGGCAAATCTTACTAATCCTTCATATGCCCTCTATAAATGTTTTGCGATAGTTTAGTAGAAATATTCAAATTTCTAAGGATTTTATATAGTTTTTATAATTTTTTTTCGATTTTAAGGTAAAATAATGTTATCCTATAGAATTTGGGCGAATCATTTTTAAAATATCGAATTTCTTTTTTGGAAAAACCATGGAAAATTAGCCCATGCGAATAATGGTGGAAAATATGGCTGAAGGAGGTCCAGATTGAACACTGGGTGCAATCCAAGGAAGGGGGGTGTGTTGATCTCAAAAGAATTGTCACCCACAACCTTGGTGATAGTGTAAGGCCCATAAAGAAGTGGGTAGAGATTCCTATGGGGCCTTGTAGGGAGTTCTTTATAAAAACATAAGAATTTCTTGTCTCCCACCTGAAACTTATGCAGTACCCGATGTTGATCATGGCACTTCTTGTACTTAGCATTGGATTTCTGCAAAATTGCATGGACCTGTTGGAGGATGTGCTGAATCCTCTTAAATAATCTAGTGGCTTTGTCGATGGTAGACTGAATATGGGAATATTTTGTTTGTGTGGTTGCAAGAGGTACTGCAACATCAATGGGACCCAACGGTTGGGATCCTAGCACTACTTGAAATGGGCTATGGCCGGTGGAACTATGGAGAGCTATGTTGTAGTTATGTTGAACATAGGGAATACTCTCATCCCATGTGAGTGAATTCTTATAGTTATACATGTGAAGGATATGCATAATCATCTGATTGGTGACCTTTGTCTAGCCATCAGTTTGAGGGTGGAAGCCAGTGGATTTAGTGAGCTTGGAAATATTTTTCACTATGATGCTCTTCTTGCAGGTTGTGATAATGACCATCTTTGAAAACCTCTCACCCACCACAGATACATAATCATTTCCTTGCTTGGTTGACGAAAGGCCAGACATGTAATCTATAGAGATGGATTCCCAAGGAATCTCAAGAGTAGGAAGATTGGTGTATAATCCTTTCTTCTTGATGGATGACTTGGAAATGGCACATGAAGTGAAATATATGATATACTTGCTAACATCCTGTCAAATTTTTGACCAATAAAAATATTTCTATAGAACAACCACAAATTTCTCCACACCAAAATGTCTTTCCATATGACTATAGTGAACCTCCAAAATTAGCTTTGCACGTTCTCTTGCAGGAACACAGAGGCGGCCTAGATGGAATAAAATTTCATCCTAAATGTGAAAATCAGTGACATTGCACCTTTACCCAAGAGCTTATAGGTGGTGGAGAAGTTATGATATTTTTGATAAAGTTGGGGCCACTTAGATGCCTCATTCCCATAGGATTGGAGAAAAGTGGTGAGTGAAGGCACTGGAGGTCGACTGAGGCAATCAACGACATGATTTGTGATCCCTATCTTATACTTGATGTTGAGATGAAACTACTACAGGTATGTGGATCGATTTTGAAGGTTGTTGCTCTACAACTTCCCCTGTTTCTGTATGAATTGCAGAGGGTTGTGATCAATGTGGATGATTGTGTCCTTTACCAAGATGAAATGTTTCCATTGACAACAAGCTTGTATAATGAAATAAATTTCCTTTTCATAGGTGGGGTATTTCCAGACAATATATGAGAGTGTCTCACTATTTTATGCTACTAGATGACTGTGTTGAATGAGAATTATGCCTAAAACATAGTYGGATTCACCAACCTGAATATTGARCTATTGTTGCATATCCGGTAAGGAGAGTACTGAAGATGAGCAYAAGTGATGCTTGAAATTATCAAKTTSTTGTTKTTGTGACTTCCCCCATGTGAAMATTTACTTTCCATCACCCTTGGTCACTTGGCTGAGGGACCATGCAACATGGGAGAATCCCAACATGAACCATCGGTAGAAGTTGGAAAGTCCCAAGAAGCTCCAAATATTAGTTAGTGTGGTTGGGGATGTCCATTCACAAATGATTTTGATCTTAGTTGGATCCACATGTACCCCATGTTCATCGACAATGTAGCCCAAGTATTGGACTATGTTCATGCCAAAGGATCATTTTTCCAAGTTGGCATATAGATTGTGTTGTCGTAGAGTGCTCAAAACCTATTGAATGTGTTGCATGTTCTCCTCCCAAGTTCTATTGAAGATGAGGATGTCATCCACATATACAACCACAAAAGAGTTTGTTAAGGGTCTCAATACATCATCCATCAACCTCATGAAAGTAATTCATGCATTTCTTAAGCCAAAGGGCATGACCAACCATTCGAAGAGACCTTCTCTAGATTTGAAATTTCTCTTCCATACATCGGACGGTTTGATGGGAACCTCATGGTAGGAAAAATATTAGGTGAATACATTTTCCCCCTTGAGTTGGTCAAGAAAGTCATTAATTCAGAGAATTGGCTAACAATTCATGACTATTATTTTGTTTAATGCTCTGCAATCAATGCAGAGCCATTGGGTCCTATCATTCTTTTACAAGAGTACAATCGGGATACCTCAAGGGGAGGATCTACATCTAATGTGCCCCTTTTTAAGAAGCCCTTGTATTTGGCACTTGATTTCGTCATTTTCCATCAATGAGTGAACATAATTTGGTCGATTAGGAAGAGGTGCACCAAGGGTTATATCAATTGGATGATTGAATTGGAAGTGCATTGGTACCCCGGTGGGTGAGGATAAGATGTATATGTACTCTTTGACGATATCATCCACTTGATTTTACTACAAAGAGAGGCTCTGTGTAGAGGTCATAGATGTGGTGGCGACCTTCTACTTACTGTGAGCATGGATCATAAAGAACATGAAATTCCCAGTATGTGAAATGACCTTACTGCATTGCTTAGCAGAGATTAAATAAATAATGTTAGGTGACGCTGCCTCTGGTATCCTGTACAATTATTTACCCAAAGTAATGATAACATTTTTGGGTCTAGACTCATACACAACATGTCACTTCCACAAATTTGGTTTTCTTAAAATAACATAACAAAATTCAAGGGTATAAATATCACATAATACCTCATCTTTGAAGTGCTTGGTGTCATAGGGAAGATGACATTGTTGGCTGACACATATATCTCTTCCTTGGCAAAGTCAACTGATGATGTAGGGATGTGGGTGTGGTGTCATTGATAGGTCCATTTCTTGACAACCTCTATTGAGATAAGGTTCTTTTGACTGCCTCTATCGACACTAAAATGAAGCAAATTCCCCTTTACCCACATATATGAGTGAAATAGGCAATCCCCTTCCTCTACTTCTTATGTTTCACTTAGCTGGACTTTGGTGGTAGTGTAAATTATGCTAGGTTGAGAATCAATAATCCACTTCCCTCCTTCTTTATTTGATTCATAGTTAGAATCTGCCTATGACTTGGAAGATTTCATATTGGCCACGAATGACTTCTTGGAGATACATTATTCGGTATTATGCCAAGGGATTTTATGGTATTCACACCACTTTATCGTGTCCTTTGAATTCTCATTATCCTTCTTGGGTTATGGCCTAGACTAGTTTTCATGAGAGTGGCCATCTTTTCTCTATCCCTTGTTTTATGGGTTGGGGCCACATTTTCCCTTCTACGACTGTTAGGGGTTTGCAGATGCAAACTCTTGCCACTTCTCCTTAAATTGTTTCTCAATATTGACACCATATATATAATCCACACACAATGATGCTATGTCAAAATACTCCATTTTTGTGAGAATGTATCTATGCAGAAAGCCACAATATTTAAGCACCAGATGTTGTTCAAATTCTTTGATACCTAATTTCTTCCATAGGGTATGGATAATATGGGTGAAATCTGGTACTTTCTGGTTCCTTTCCTGACGTAGTGTGGTCCATCTTGTGTACTAGTCCTTGTAACTTCCAAAATGGTAGTACTATTATTTAGTGAATCCCTAAAGGAATCCCATGTGTGGGAGACCACAATTATTGCATATTCCACTATGGCACTTTTCTTAGAGTAAGTATGCCACTAGTCCTTAACATGGGGGGCGACCTTGAGGAGTGAAAAAGTAATATTTTCCAAATCAAAAACATTGTGGACCATAAAATACCCTTTGATAAAATTCAACCATTTATCTACAACATTCACATCTATTAGTCCTTCAAATAATGGAATATCAAAATTTACTTGTACCTTGATGTGGGTTGCATGGATGCTTGATGAAGATGCATCTCTTATGGGACTCCACCGAAGGATCTGTCCAAAGTTGTCAATCATTTTGTTCCTTTTTCAGACAAGTGTTTCCTCGAGGAAAATTTTAAAAGGATCTCTTGCTCCATCATATTTATTCTCGTCCCCCATAATTTATTTTCAAGATCGACGTAGACTATGTTGCAAAGGCTTGACTAGTTCGAGTCCCAACTTCTTGTACTAAAATATTGTTGGGGACATGAACAAAGAAAAATTAATGAAGATCACATTGCTATGATACCATTGATCTAATTTTATGAGAGGAACAAAGTAAATAACAGGGTGAATAAAATAACACAAGGATACAAAGAACAACAACATATATCTAGTGAACAATAACTTCTACTGAATAAATAAAATAGGTTGAAACTGTAAAACTGCATAACTGAAAACAACTTTCTCGAATGGTGGTAGTTATCTTTAATAAGAGATGTGGCTGCTACGTGCATCCATTGGAGCAGAATGATTATAATGAAGCTCCAAAGGCCTTTTCAACATTACTCATGAATTATAAAACCATAGACAACCAAAAACGTTACCCTAGGAGATGAAACACCAAAAGTTATGTGGGCCCCGATCGGTAAGTTGGTATCTCAACTTCCCATGGTAATAAATTGTTCATACAACCTATGTTTTAGGCATGTGATATCCCATTGGAAATATCATTTTGATAAGTACAGATTATGTCGTCACACTCTAACTTTTTCTATAGTTTGACTGTGGCAAGCCCAAAAAATAATTATTTAGGGCCCCAAAATGTCCCTGAAGTACAAAAATATGTACTCACATGAAAACTTCCAAAATATGCCAATTGCAATAGGTGGGCAGCCACCAATATCCACCTAGATGTTGTGTAGGCCTTCAGTGTATCCCCATAAGTGCATAACCCACAAATACAAAGAAATGTCATCTTTAAAGAGAAACCCGTTGAACTAAAAACTATCAAGAGGATCAAATTGGAATAAATGGGTGGCCACCAATATCCACCTTGATCAAGAAGAACGAGTTGGGCTCTTGAGATTATTCAATATCAAAATAAGTATGGTGCTCTA
>JASDQU010242002.1:60361-71952 GCA_032191745.1 Picea mariana
GGACCACATTACGGAAAGAGAGGGGTCAAGCAGTTTCAGATTTCATGAATACCTTTCATACCTTGTGCACCAAGTTGGGTATCAAAGACTCCGAGCAACATTTGGTTTTGAAATACCGTGGGGCTCTACACAGATACATCCAGAATGAAATGGATTTTCTGGACATCTCGTCACTCAGTGCTTCTTATCGATATGTTGTTAAAATCGAGAAAAAATTTAAGCACCAAAACAAATGGGAGTTCGGATTTGCAAATCCGCAACAACCTAAGTATGACAAAGACGACCCTAACAAATAGTCTCCCGAAAACCAGTCCAAGAAACAAGAAAAGAAGGGTCACAAGAAGACAAAGAAGGACACCAGAAAATGGTGCGATTTCCACAAAATCCCCTAGCACAACATCGATGAATGTCGCTCAAAATAGTCATTGGTAGCTGAGATCAAAGACAAAGAGCTGAACCTTGATTCAGAATCTGATTCTGAAAATAATGGTAAAGGATAGATCATTGACGCGGGCCCCACTACTATTGTAGTGATCGCAACAATTCAACTAGAAGAACCAATAGATCCTGAAGAGGGGGAGTGCCTTTTTCATTCACATATGTGGGTGAAGGGGACCCCGCTTCATTTTATCGTTGATATTGGAAGCCAGAAGAACCTCATCTTAGCAGAGTTCGTCAAACAGTTGGGATTGTCGACAACACCACACCCACAACCATACAACATCGGGTGGCTTCGCCAAGGACGAGATCTACATGTCAGCCAGCAATGTCAATTGTCATACTGCATCCAACCCTTCAAGGATGAGGTATTATGTGATGTTGCTCCACTGGATTTCTTTGATGTTCTTTTGGGCCAACCATATATGTAGAAGCGCCATGTTGTTTATGAGTCTCGACCCCGTAGTGTCAATGTTTCTCTCGGGTGTCATCTCAACAGAATACCAGAGGTAGTTCCAACTACTGTTCCACCAAAAAAGTGTCAGAAGGTAGTATCTCATACTGCAAAATTAGCTTCTTCACAATTTGTTCAAAAGGAGAACAGAAGGACACTACAACAACTACAAACTCCCCCCAAGCAACTTCTATCAAACAGAAGAAAGTTGACAAGGTTGTATAAAAGCACAAAGATTCCTTCTGCACATCGTCCTCTCATGTATCCTGACTTTTTGAATGGCCTCAGCCTCAACAGGTTCATGACAAACTTCCACAAACTGAGCAACATGATGTCTCCAGCAAGGCAAGCAACTCACCAAGATGCAGATTCAACAAACGATTTTCCCTCTTCCCCAGGAACTCAACGCAATGGAGAAAATTTCTTCCTAAGGAGGGAGGATTGATCCAGGTGGATATCGGTGGCCACCCACCTTTTTCAACTGGCTCAAAACAGTTTTCTGGCAATTTTGGCAATTTACTATTTTTAGCAGTTTTTAACTTTCGGGGCCATTTTGAGGGTCCAAATGAAGGTTTTTCAAGATCGAGGTTCTCAATGATAGTTAAAGGAATGATTGAGCCCTCAAAATGAATCTCCTCGACAATACCTTTCCAACAAGCTATCACACACCTAAAATAGATATCGTATGCAAACGTTCCAACCCCGGGAAGTTGATGTACTCACTTACCCAAACGGGGCCCACATGACTTTTGGTGCTTCATCACCTAGGGTTAGTTTTTCAGATGTCTAGGGTTTTTGGCATTCCTGTTTATTGTAAAAAGGAATTTAGAGTCTCATTGTAGCCATCTTCTTGCGAACGCGAGCAACCATCACATCTCTTCTCACAGAGAAGCTGCCACCATTCTAGTGAGTCTTTCACTTTGTATTTTTACAGTCTCTGTACATTTCTTTTATTAATAGAAATCATGTATTACTGTGTATTTGTGTTTATGGTTGCATCTCTAATACATTTATGTTATCTTATTGAATATATGCAATATCTCTGTGCATTTATTTATTATATCTCCGCTCGCATTTCGTGCCGAAAATATTTTGGATCACTAATCCATGCCAATTAGTACATCATAAGATCCTAATTGTAAAGAATTCAAATCTATTTGAGTCTTAAAACATACATACTAATTTCACAAACTTTAACATAATTGAAACTTTAATTTTTGTTCCTATAGTAAGATGTACTAACCAATATTTTTCAAATTTATCTCTTTGTAGCTTACAAAATTCTACTATTTTAGGTGATACATAGCTCAATCTATCACTAGGTTCAATCAATATAGAAATTGGTTTATTGTTAATCATACCTTCTACTTCCACCATGGAAAATTGATGATCCACTTGTCTATTTTCCAAGGTTGCGCTAATCCTTGTGGTGTTGTTTTCCATCTCATCAACTATTGTTGTTTCTCGAGTTGTATTAATAATGTTGTTATTCTTCTTCCTTTGAGTACAATATTTGAAATAATGTGGTTCTCCACATTCCCAACATTTTAGTGGTTCCCTTTGAATAATATTTTTATTATAGAATGTTGTTGTTCTTGCATCTTTGTTTTCAGGTGGGTTATAAGATTTATTACCCTTATAATTGTTTCCCTAAAGTTCTCAATAGGATTCTTATTAAAGAATCCCCCCTTCCTTCGTGGGTAAAACCTTTCAATCTTTTTACCTTTCCCATTTTTAGCATTTTCATTTCAATTCTTATATTGTTCAAAACATAGTTTTTCCTTAGGAATAAATTCCTCTAATGTTTTAGGATTTTCAAAATCAATCCTATCCTTATATGAAGCAAGTAAACAACTCAAAAAATGTTGTATTTTTTGTTTCTCCTCAACAATATAAGGTACACAATGTAATAGGATTGGAAATTTTCTGCAAAATTATTTTATTGTTAGGTTTCCTAGAATTAAATCATAGAAATATTTTTCCTTTTCTTCATAATAATATTCAGAGAGGTATTGTTTTTTAAAATATATTTTAATGGTCTTCGAGGTGATATGTTCTTTACTTTTCTTTATCATTTTAATGTCTTGACAACAAATATCTTCTTTTCACATTAGATTATAGATGGGCATTCTTTCCTTAAGTTCACCTAAATAATTTTATACCTGGAAATAATTTTGCATTTCGAATAGCTAGGCTTCAACCTCTTCTCCGATTTCCACTTCACCGTTAAATATTGGGGGTTTAATATTCTTAAACTCTCCAAAATTTTCATCATGATGATTACATTTCTTCTTATTTTTCAATTTCTCCTCCACATTGTCCTCACTTGAATTTTTGGTTTTTTTCTCACTACTTTCAGTTTCATTATAAACAAATTTTGTTTCTATTTCAATATTTTTCAATTTCCTAGTTTTTCTTGTGCAGCTTAGTTTTTGAATTACTAGAATTTTATCCCTTATTTCGATCATAATTTTGATCACATAGTTTATTTAGAAATATTGCATTGAGTTCTTCTTGTGTTTTCATAATTTGTTCATTGTACACTCTATTAGTTTTCTATTTTTCCCTTAAATTTCTTACGGTTTGAATCAATTCATATTTGTTGTTATCCCTGCTTCCATTAAGATCAACCCAAATATTTCTAACACCAACATTTCCTTGTTCAGGATTTTTTGGCAAATTATGATGTGATCCTTCCTCTAGTGGAATATGAATTTATGTCATCTTTCTTGCAATAATAATGAGTTATATTGATAGAAGTAAGAATAAATTAATGTTTAGAAATTAGCATTCTATATACCTTGAGTTATTCACTACCATTCTTTAAGGGTTGTCATTGATGACAAACCTTAAAGAAAGTCTGGTAGCGAATTATGATAGAAAAAAGGTTTGGGTAATGGACCCAAGTTTGCTTGATGGATAATGGTATGGGTTTTGATATATTTGTAGGTAATACTATTCTAGATGGATAATACATGTCATGCCATTTTTGGTGGTATGTGGAACGTCACATAACTCCTCATGGTTAGAGAGTTATGGCCATGTGAAGTTGGAGAACACTCATGAGTCATATAGAAGCCCCAAAAGGTCAAAGTAGTTAAAAGTGTTTGCAAACAAGAAATTATTTAAATAATAAATTTAATTGATAAGTGTATTATAATTCAAAGAGTATGAGAAAGAAATTATTTAAATAATAAATTTAATGGAGAACTTACTAATTATGTAAAGTGGTTAAGTTAAGTGGACACGTGGCTATAAGTGGGTTAGCCCTAAAATAAGGAAAGTGGGTTAAGATGTTTAGAAGGTAACCCTTTGAGAAAGCTCCTTAAAAGTATAAATAAGAGGCATGGGTCTCTCATTCAAATCACACTTGAATATCATTGAATATATATATTTGCAAAAGGTTATTTGGGTAGGTATTATTGATAGAGAAAAAATGTAGCAAAAAAAGTGTGGCAGTAGAGGTGCAGAAGGAAAAATGCGACAGAAAAAGTGCGGCAGGAAAAATGCAAAAGAAAAAGTGTGGCAGAAAAAACACAATAGGAAAAGTGCGGCAGAAAAACCGCATGAGAAAAAGTGCAGTAGAAAAATCACGGCAATGAATTCACGACAATAGAACGTTACATGAAGAAAAAAAAAAGGTATGGTTCTCATATGTGTAGTGTTTAATTTATGAATCAAGTTGAGGGTTTTTTGTGTAAACATGTTGGATGCCCTTGTAATGTACCCCAAATTTACCAAATAAAAAATAATTTGTTAGGTGCATTAAAACATCTTTACTCTAATATACTTGAACAAGCTTAATCTATTATTGTCTCTATTGGAATATGGAATGTAGAAATAACAAGAAAATTAACTTTTCTAAGTGAAATCGTGCCTATTAAAATAATTCAGTACACAGGAAATTCTTCCATTCCAAATTTTAACATAATAGGCTAATGTTTAGACTATTCACAAAACTGAAATATCAAAGTGGACCTATAAGTATTATTGTGTCCATAAAGGGATATAGTAACTCAGCCAAGGAGGCCACCTAGGGGAACACCCACCTAGGGCACACAAGTCAATCACCTAGGCGCAACACTTCTTCACCTTTTGATGATGAATTAAATATATGTAAAATAAATGGTTTCCTTGGTATATAAGGTGAAACGAGACTAAAATAAAGCATTCTTACATTTTCTTCTGAAGCTATGTGTCTTGGTTGTTTTCTTTTCTAAATTTTGTTTACTTTCACAACAATTTCATTTTTTAGGGTTTCTGAAGAATAATCAGTGTGCCTTCCTTCATGGCAGCCTCCTGGTGACTCTTTTTTTCATGTTTCCACGTCTCAGAGCAAGCTTATCTCATTATCTAGCCACTCTCTCAGGGAGAAAATCATTTCCTTCGAGTTTTCTGAGGCAGAAGGGAGGGCGCACCAATTGGGGTTTGTGCCCTTGCTGGTTTCTTCTTTGTGGGAATGAAGTGAGTGTGCCCTCTCCCATGGTTGCACTGGAATTCTCCCACCAATCCCTGGAGGTCACTCTGAGATCACCAAAATCTCTTGGCCACTCTCGGATCACCCCGGTCTGGATCCCCATTTTCTTGGTCACACAAACTAATGGTGCTCCCTTGTTCAGATTTGTGCCCCTGGGGAGAGTTTTTGGTCAAAAGATGAGCTATGGATTGTGTGGTCACCTTCTCCTGTATATCACCTTCTTGGGAAGATCAATTGGTATGAGAGCGTCAAGATCCATGGAAAATATTTTGATCTTGAAGATTGAGAAAAATTTGTTTTGGGGGTTTTCATGAAATAATCCAGAGTTTTCCCATTCCAGGGTTTCCATTTTATGCAAGAAGATCCATAGATCTCATAAGCCCAAAGGGCATTGACATCTCCATTTCCATAAAGAGGGGCTCCATGGATATAAAATAATATAGATCTCTCCCTCTAAACCAGTTCAAGCTCCGTTGCCTCAAGGTTTTGAGTGCTCTGTTCTCAAAACAGAGTCCTATGTTCAACAATGTAAACTAGGGGTGCCTTTTCTCTTTAGCTAGCCTCACAATGCCTCCACGCAAAGATCCTTTGGTAGTAGATTCAGATTCCAACACATCAAATCCCACCCAATATCTTTCCTCTGTCCTCAATGAGCTGCTCAGAATGAAACAACAAAACAATCCAGATCCATTCTGGTTGGACACTCGAATCCAACTAGCCAAGTTTGTTGGGCAAACAGATGGTGAAATGGTGGATTCTTGGATCCGTAGCCTATCCACCTATTTCAATACATGTCCAGGCCTTACTGAGGAAAGAAAACTCTGGATTGTTGCCTTGCAATTAGAAGGACTAGCAAAAACTTGGTGGGATATAGAGCAAGAGAATATGACATTTGTGATAGAGATTGGGGATGCTCCAGAATCCTCTACTTTGCAACCCATCAAAACCTAGGCTCGACTTTCCAAAGCTTTGAGAAATTGCTTCTACCCACCTAGGTATGTGAAATCCTTATGGATGAAATGGCACCAACTTTGACAAATCCCTTCACAAGGAGTGCAAGGCTACATAGACTTATTCTGCAAGATGTGCCTCTTACTTCATGTTTTATATCCAGAAGAGGTACTCATATTAAAATTTGTGGCTAGTTTATTAATTCAATTCCATCGATAAGTAGAGATGTTTGAAAATCCAACTTTAGACAAAACATTTCAGAGATATTTGGATATAGAAAGGAAATTCGCTCTTAGAGGTCGTATTCCTCAGTCCCACCCTTACTCCAACCCCCCCGCCTCTCAACCATCCAACTCCCATCCCTCAGCCCGCTTTCCACCTCCTTGGACTCAAAACCCCACACTCATTGAGCTCATTGTGCCTTCCCAAGTAGAAGATACTAAAGAATTTCCTCTGGAAAATCCCACAGAAGTAGATCCCTCATTGATTCTAATGACCCAGGAAAATTTAAACGCATCCACCCAACCCCTCTTCACCCATAACTTCCAAATCAAAAACACCTTGGCTTTATTAATTATGGAAAATGGAAGCCAGAAAAATTTGGTGTCTCAAGCCCTTGTCAACTGCCTTAATCTTGTCACCACTTCACATCTGTAACCCTATCAACTCGGATGGGTCCAAAAGGATGGCCCTCACCTCCTAGTTTCCAAGCGTTATCTGGTCACTTTTTCCATAGGCCAATTCAAAGATATTGTCCTCTGTGATGTCTCCCCCTTGGATTGTGTAGATTTGCTGCTCAGTATCCCATACCAAACCCAAACAAATTTGATCTATATAGCCAAATCCCTCTAGTACAAAATTACCAAAGAAGGAAACACTTATATCTTAACTACAGCAAAACCCAAACCCCCTTCTACCAAAGAACAAATCCCACATATACACTTAAACCAATCTGTCTCTCTTTGTTTGGTGTGCCTAATAAAACCAAACAATACAATGCACCCTATTCCTAAAACTATGACTCCCCTCCTTCACGAGTTCGCAGAGGTTTTTCAACCTCTGGAGGGACTTCCCCCCTCCCACCACATTGATGGATCTGCCTTACCTAACGCCCCTACTTACCGGTTGGCCCCAACAGAAACAAAGAAAATGGAAAGACAACTGACTGACCTCATCAACTCTGGCCACATCTAACCTTCATCTTCTCCTTATGCTTATGCCTCCTTTGTCATCCCTAAATGAGATACCTCAGAAATGTGCCTTGTCACAGATTATCGAGCCTTGAAGAAAGCCACAATAAAAAACCGTTACGCTTTTCCTCGGATTGAGGAACTACTTGACACCCTCCCAGAAGCTAAGTGGTTTACTAAATTGGATTTGACTTTCGGCTACCATCAAGTTTGAATGAACCCATATGATGTCTGGAAAACAATGTTCAAGACCAAATTTGGTCTTTTTGAGTGGAAAGTCATGCCTTTCGGTCTCACCAATGCCCCAACCACTTTCATGAGGCTCATCAATGACATCTTCATAGCACATTTGGGTCAATTTTTGGTCATCTACTTAGATGACATTCTCATCTTCAGTCGGACATGGGACACTCACATGCAACATGTCCAACAAGTTCTCCAAATTCTCCAAGAACACAAGTTGCAAGTCAAAGAGAAGAAACCCTATTTTGGTCAGACTACAGTCCCCTATCTTGGATTTGTGGTCATCTCAGAGGGTATTCAACCAGATCCATCTTGCATCCAATCATTGAAACAATGGCCTCTACCTTCTTGAGCTAAGGAGTTGAAAATATTTTTGGGTGGCACCAATTTCTATCGTAAGTTCATTCCCTCTTTTTCAAATCTTGCTCGACATTTTCATGAGCTCTCAAATACTTCTTCTACATTCATCTGGACCAAAGAAGAAACTACTCACTTTGATCATCTCAAATATGCCCTCTGCTCATCCCTTGTTTTCCATCTGCTCTACCTCTCCCAACCATTTGAGATTGAGTCACACACCTCACAATATGCTATTGGTTCCATACTTATACAGGGAGGACACCCCATTGCTTACCACTCCGAAACCTTGTCCGAGGCAAATAAAAATTATAGTACCTATGACAAGGAATTTTATAGTCTGGTGCAAGCACTCAAACAATGGAGGCATTATTTTTTGGGTAAAGAAACTATTTTTCATACTGACCACCACCCTTTGATTTTCATCAAATCTCAATCAAATATTCAAGAACAAAGGCACCTTAAATGGGCCTCCTACATTCAACAATTTCACTTAGTCATCAGATACAAGAAAGGCACTTCTAATAAAATGGATGATTTGCTAAGTCGACCTCCCACTCTAGTTCTTTCCATTCTAGAAGTACATTGTGCTACTTATGACACATGGAAAGATCAATATGCTACTAACACCAATTTTTGAGAGATTTGGGAAGCTTTGCAAATCCCCACATTGATCAATCAGACCCCCTTCCTAGACTACACTATTTGGTATGGGTGGCTATATAAGTTGAATTTGTTATGCATTCCACACTCAGAAGACCGCCTCTTGCTCATGAGGGAAGCACATGCTTCAGCCTATGGGGGCCACTTTAGGACCACAAAGAACACCCAACATCTGCAACACCATTTTTATTGGCCTTCCATGCAGCCTCAAGTTGAAAAATTTATCAGAGCTTGTGCCTTATGCTCACAATCCAAGCCATCCATCTGGAAGCATGGGTTGTATCAACCACTGCAGCTTTCTTCTCGGCCTTGGGATTCAATCTCAATGGACTTCCTAAGTAGACTTCCAACAACCCAAAAGAAACATGATGCAATCTGGGTAGTGGTATGTCGCTTCAACAAAATGGCACTTTTTATCCCATGCACAAAGACTACTACATCAGCAAAAACAATAGAACTCTATTTCCGTTATGTCTGGCCCCATTTTGGCCTCCCAAGAAGTATCATCTCAGACAAAGATTATCGCTTCCTGAGTACATTTTGCAAGACCATATGGGTGCTATTGGGGTGCCACCACAAGTTTTCTACTTCATTTCATCCTCAAATGGATGGCCAAATAGAGGTTGTCAAAAGAGTCTTGGTGCATACTCTCCAAACTCACTTTGGGCACAACAAACAAAGGGACAATTACTTACACATTCTCCAGCATAGCTACAACAAGGAAACACATTATTCTATAGGATTTTCACCTTTTGAAGTATGATTGGGCTTCCAAACAACATTTCCAATTGAAATTCCACTCACTTGGGCTCCTCAAGAAACCTTCCATCAACAACAGGAACAACTGTTAGCTGACCGATTTCTCCAACAAATTGCACAAAGCCATAGTGCAGTCACATCAGCACTCAAAGTAGCCCAAGATCATGCCAAGCAGTGCCATGACAAACAAAGAACTTCATGGCCTTTCAAATAGGGGAGCAAGTCTGGTTACACTTGTATAAGAAGCGCTTCAAAGGCCACCATCACAAGCTTCTGCCAATCAGATATGGTCTGTATACAATACTCGACAAGATTGGAGAAAATGCATATAGGTTGGATATACCACCACAATTGGGAATCCACAATGTCATTAATGTAAATCACTTAAAGTTGTTTGAGCCTTCCCTCTTGGAAGAACCAGTCACCATCACTCATCCAGTGGACAACATTCTAGATTTCCAACTACCATTGGCCAAAGACACTATATTGGACACTCAAAGTCGCTCTACAAGACACTAGACTTACACTTCCTATCTGGTAGCCCGCCAAGGCCAAACTCCAGCTCAGGCAAAGTGGATCACAATTGATGTATTGCACAATAAGTTTCCGCATCTTCTCATGGAAGCCAGGATGCTTCCAGATATAAACACGGAGGAATTGGGCCAAGGAGGCCACCTAGGGGAACGCCCACCTAGGGCACACAAGTCAATCACCTAGGCACAACACTTCTTCACCTTTTGATGATGAATTAAATATATGTAAAATAAATGGTTCCCTTGGTATATAAGGTGAACCGATACTAAAATAAAGCATTCTTACCTTTTCCTCTAAAGCTATGTGTCTTGGTTGTATTCTTTTCTGAGTTTGCATTTTACTTTCATGACAATTTCATTTTTTAGGGTTTTTGAAGAATAGCCTGTGCACCTTCCTTCATGGATGCCTCTTGGTGACTCCATTTTCCATGCTTCCACCTCTGAGAGAAAGATTATATGATTAGCTAGCCACTCTCTTAGGGAGAAAATAATTTCCTTTGAGTTTTCTGAGGCAGAAGGGAGGGCGAACCAACTGGGGTTTGTGCCCTTGTTGGTTTCTTCTTTGTGGGAATGAAGTGAGTGTGCCCTCTCCCATGGATGCACTGGACTTCTCCCACTAATCCCTAGAGGTCACTCTGATATTTCCAAAACCTCTTGGCCACTCTCAGATCACCCCGGTTTGGATCCCCATTTTCTTTGTCACCCAAACTAATGGTACGCCCCTGTTTAGATTTGTGCCCTTGAGGAGAGTTTTTGGTGAGAAKCCAAGCTATTKCTTGCGTGGTCAACTTCTCCTTTAGATCGCCTTCTTGGGTAGATCAGTAGCACTATCCTAACATGGTTTCTACTTCTATCAAAGGGATCCATAAAAAGTGATTTTACCAAAATCTCTATCTTTATATAAAGACTTAACACCTTCCACTTCATATCTAATATATGATTATTTTTAAGCTTACCACAAAATAAATCCCATATATTAATTTCTTCTCATTATACTCTTATATCACATGTATAAAGATTGTTTGGAGTTATCATGGGATATACAATCCTCACCTCATATCCATATAGATATATGTATCGTTCCTATATCTATATACAAGGTTCTTAACATTGGTATAAATAAAAACATGTCCACTTAAGAATGGCCCCTTTAGTGGTACTGTATGCGCATTCTAACTTTTACATATAGTGGTCTATCTTGTCAGTTTTTCATTAAAAATTTAATGTTGTAAGTATATGAACTTAGTGCAAGCTAGTTGTAATGAAAGGGTTGCTCAGTATACAAATGTTTAGAGTTTAAGGGGTTGGCATCATGTTAGGCATGACAGGTCTTAACCCTAAGCCTAGTAGTGTATTTAATCCAACTTTGAATCTTAACTGTTCAGCATGAAATCCCACGTGACCTGGTGACATGGCCCATCACTAAATGCATTAAGTTGTGCTAGGTTAAGGGTGATGTTAAGTCTGTCTGGAAACACATCAATTATCTTGTCGATAATTAACAGGGTTCTGCAACGTACTGGTAG
>JASDQU010242002.1:96726-106852 GCA_032191745.1 Picea mariana
GCTACTATGCAGAACAATCTCATAAATATAATATGTGTTAAATCAAATTAACACATCTAACATAGAGTTACTGTTACCATTAAGATTTAAAAAGAATTAACAACAATTCATACATGCAATGGAACTCATGATAACATTCAAGAATCAATAGCACAGACATGCATAACATATAAATTAAGCAAAAAATGATACTTATATTTTCAAGTGAAGTAACACCACCAACTGTGTGCAAACCTTCCACAACCTCCCAGCCTTAGACCACGCTGCTCATCACTCTCATCAATAGGTCACCCCTGATTTGGGACTAAGCTCCACCGGGAAAAGGAATCCTTGGCTAGATAAGGACAATAGGAAGACACACAGTTTATGAGGACGGATTCTCTCCCATGAGCCACTTATGCCCAATGATAACAGACTCTCATTCCCCACATGCCTGTCCCACCCTAGTAGTATACACCTTCACTGTCATAAAGGAAAGTCCTTCGACTGCTAAACCTCCCTTTCCTTGGGCTTCAGAAATAGGTCGGACCATAATTCTCTGAGCTTTGTGGCAGCTACAGGACCCCTTCCTTGATTTCTCACTTCCTTCATGCACTCTCTCACCTGGAGAGAGTCCCTCACAAGTCTGACAACCTTCCTCTTCAATCACAACCACCTCCCTCACTTAGAGAGAGTGTTGCACATAGGCTTGATAACCTGCTTCTTCATTTCCGTTCCAACACAAGGAGGAAAACAATAAGGCTCAACAACGAATAGATGATGGTAGCCAATCACACTCAACCAAGGGAATGCATGGCCACAACAACCCACAATTATAACACACACAACATAGACAATTATTGTATGCTCAGGTTTCACAGAAGACAACAACCCAAACAGTTAAGCACAAAATCAGATTTGGAGTGTGGATAAATTTGGTTCATAGGAAACATAGGAGACACGACTCAGTCCACATGTTTTCCACTGGTTTTTAGGGTGCGCAAAAATGAATCAACACAGAGGTTGAACGCAGACTCAAATGGTTCATATGGAGGATGTGTTGTCTTCTCAAGAAAACATCATGGTTTTCTGGTTTTCAGAGCTGTGTGAGGGTATGCAGAGATCATATGCCCACCACACACGGTTCAAACAACATACAGAAGAATGGAGATGAACCCCCATCACAGCTCAATTATTGGGTTAAATTTCATGTGCCTGGGCCGACACATGTCCCCCATGAAGCTACATACACTCCATCACGTATGCATTCACTTTTCTAGGAACTTATGATTAAAATATACCTTTCACACCACTTTGGAATAATCATAAATTATTATTCAAGGACTTAATCCCTCAAGATTATCTCCTCTTCTAACCTTTGAGCCCCCTCTCCCTTACCCATTCTGTGGAAGCTTAGTAACCCATCACTCTTTCTTTGTGGTCGGTTGACATGTAGTGATGCGAGAGCATCGCCTTCAAAGTCAACAGTGCATGCGTGGAGGGAAAAGAATGACATCTCAACAATGACAGAGTTTCAAATCAAGCATTTAACTCAGAATTTAATCGGTTATTGAGATATTTTTTAATACAAAATTTTAAAATGTAACTTGCTTGTAAATTCTAGAAGGACTGTAAGAAATTTTAGATATGGAGTGCTGACTCTATCTGGAAATAACTAGTAGTTATTGTAATAGGACAGAGTAGGTAATAACTTTGAATTTAAAATGATAGATTTCATAATAGGATGAGAGACCTCATGGAGCAGTCCTTAGATAGTTTTTTAGTATTATATTGTAACATATAGAAAATATAGACAAAATAGAGAGATCAGTAGAGCAGAGTAGAATAACAAAAAACACTATGTATTTTGTTTTGATGAATGAATAGAACAGACAAAAATTGTCTCAAATCCTTGGACTATGTTCATTTCATGTGCGGTTCAATGAATGTTATTCTATGTGTATGATTTATTACTTCATTCATGTATGATTGTTAGAGAGAGATTGACTGTATGAGTTCGTGACGAAGCTAGTTGAGTTTCAATCGTTTCTCTTCTGATACTTGTATGAAAGGTGTGCATCTCAAACAAAAGGAGTGCATCGATTGAGTCTTAGATTGACTCAAATAATTTCATAGGGAATGAGAGAAACTCAGACCAGGTGCAAGGTGTGCACAATGTCAAGAGGACAACAAGCTTCAAAGAACCAACACAGAAGAACACCAGGTGGGTGAGAAGCATTTTCTTTTCAAGAAAATCCTTCGAATTGAGTTATTTGAAATCCACAGAATGCAAAGTGTGTGTGGGAGATCAAAATCCTTTTAAGGATAGAAGCTCATAAGAGATAATACTTTTCACGAGTGTTGACGAGGTCCAAGTGGCGGATTCGTCACAGAGCAAAGGTTTGGAAACTTTGAAGGCGGATAAATCTTCCAAGGTGGAGATATATTAGAAGCTCAGGAGGAAGAACGACTATGATCGTTGGATCAAAGGGAAGAAGATCGACAACCATCAGATCAGAATAAGTGTGCGAACCTTATCACTTTTCATATAGAGGAGAGAGGCTACTGAGGTTGAAACTTGAGATTTTTGAAGTTCGGAGACCCAGAATAGAATTTTGACCATCCGATCAGTGGGATAGATCTGAGCCATCAAATCACTAGAGGTGAAGACCAAGCATCGAATTACCAGGAGGAATCATAGTCATTGGTTCCTAGAAGCTCAGAAGGGAGAGTGGCTTGAAACTTGATATTTCCAAAGCTCGGAGTGTCGGAATGCTGAGGTGGGATCTCAACCATCGAATTGATCAAGTGTGAGCCGTCAGATATCATGGGCGCACAAGGAGTCAAGATGAGACTTGAAATACCTATATCATGGAGAGACAAAGGGTTGTGAGTCGTTGATCTGTGAGGAGACACTTGTCAACATATCTCATACCCTAGGAAAATCTGAAGTAAGTTTTCATTTTGAGAATTAAAAACATTGGAGCACGAAGACCCGAAGTCCTAGAATAAGATTTGGGTCGTTGGATTCAGAGGACACGTGGTGAGAGATAAAACTTTCGCTGACTCGCAACTTGGGAAAGTCGAAGGGCAGAGTCGTAAGGATTCATGAAACCAAGTTCATGATTTGATCATATCCATCGATCGAGGAAGCTGCATGGACCATTCATTCGCCTAGGGAGATATCGGGGAATCAGACATCGAGAGAAGAGAGGTGAGTGATCCCCCAACTTCTCAAAACACAAAATCTTGATAAGTGTTGGAGGTTGAACCTAGGGTCACAACCGAAGGTCATATGAAGGGAGGATCTAGCGATTTCTAATCCCTATCATAATTTCAGAGATTGAGAGGGTCAAGGTGACTCACACACAAAGGTTTGATATGGGATTTCATGACATGCCTTCTGATTTGTCTTGTGGTCACAGGTAGTGGTCATGTGGAGAAGGATAAGGGAGGATATAGCAAGTTCTAAGCCCCTGTATGGAGTTTGGAGGTCAGGAGAGTCGGNTGAGTGATCCCCCAACTTCTCAAAACACAAAATCTTGATAAGTGTTGGAGGTTGAACCTAGGGTCACAACCGAAGGTCATATGAAGGGAGGATCTAGCGATTTCTAATCCCTATCATAATTTTAGAGATTGAGAGGGTCAAGGTGACTCACACACAAAGGTTTGATATGGGATTTCATGACATGCCTTATGATTTGTCTTGTGGTCACAGGTAGTGGTCATGTGGAGAAGGATAATGGAGGATATAGCAAGTTCTAAGCCCCTGTATGGAGTTTGGAGGTCAGGAGAGTCGGGGTGACTCGCGTATAAAAGACCTGATACACGAAATTGAGAAACACCTTTTGAGAGGCGTGTGGTCATAGTCGGTGGTCGTGTGGAGGGAACTCACTCTCAATTCCTTTTCATGTGGGTTTAGTTCACAGAGGACCCATGTATTTTTTTATTAGAGGTTTCAGCAGGGACTCAAAAGAGCTAATCCAGCTCAGTTTAGTGAAGATTCAGTGACCGGGAGGTTGGTAGACCTTGCTGATGTAGGGAGGCTACATCAGGTGGTATCAGAGATGGTTTTGAGTTTTTTTGAAGACAACAGACAAAAGGATAAAGGAGGAAAGTTGGTATAATTTGTGGTATCAAACAAATTTTCAATTTTTGTTGTAGGTGACACAGTGAAATCATGCAACCCTGAAGGTGTAGAGTGAATGCAGAAATGGAAGAAGAAATGAGGCAACTCTGAATGAGACTAGAAGCCATGGAGACAACACAGAGAAGAGTACCAGACATAGGTGATGTCAGTGAAGATGAGAGTGAAGAAGAAGTAGAGGGTGAGGAAAATGTAGCATAGGATGTTGCACAAGATTGCTTGATAAAAGTTGTTTCAAAGATAGGAGCCAGAGAAAGGATAGAGGTACCTATGTACGAAGGCAATTTAGAAGTTGAAGAATTGTTACATTGGGTACGTGCTATGGAAAAATAATTTGATTACGAAGATATCAAAGAAGACAAGATGGTGAATCATGCAGTGAAAATACTTGAAGGCCATGCAACATAATGGTGGGATGAATTGCAAGACGAACGTAGAAAAATGGTAAGAAAAAAATTAAAAACTGGGATAGGATGGTATCTATGTTGAAAGAAAAATTAATCCCAAAGGATTACCAAATCAATCTTTATAGGAGATTGTAGAACCTGAAACATAGGGGTTTATCAGTGAAGGAGTACACTAGATAATTTTACCGATTGAACATCAGGGTTGGACAAAAAGACAATGAAGATGAGAAGAAAGCCAAATATATCAATGGGATGAGATATGAAATACAAGAGGAGATCAACATGATGTCTATCAGTAAAGTCGAGGATGCCTATCAATAAGCCTTGAAATCTAAGGAAAAATTGGCCAGGAAGAAAATCCAATGAAGCAAACGCGAAAATTCAAGCAGAGGCAAGGGAACTAGCAGAGAGAAGTTCCAGAAGTCGAAGCATGAAGCTGACAAATAACATAGTCACCATGAGAAGGGTGGAAGTTCTAAATAAGGACAAAATGGAAGAAGAAGTTATTTTTCCAGAGGTAGAGGAAGAGGAAGAGCCAGACGAGGCGTAGTTAAATGCTATACCTATGGAGAAGAAGGACACAAATCTTGGAAATGTCCCGACAGAAAAAGAGAAGGTAGAGAAGCATACATTGTTGAAGCACATAAACATGTGGAAGAAGAAGCAACATAAGGAGGAAGAAACCTCATGATGAGGAAAATTCTTCTTAAACCAAAAAAGAAACCATAGGATCCAGTTCAACGAACAAGCCTGTTCAAAACTGCTTGCAAGTTGAAAGACAAAGTTTCCAAGGTGATCATACACAGTGGGAGCATTGGCAATATAGTATCCAAAAAGATGGTGGAGAATCTGGAATTGAAGACAATTGCCCATCCAAAGCCATACAAGGTATCGTGGTTTCATAAAGGACATCAAGTAATTGTAAGTCAACAATGTCAAGTTGAATTCAAAATAGGAGGTTATAGGGATGAAATATTGTGCGATGTAATTCCTATGGATGTTTGTCATATTTTATTGGGGAGGCTGTGGAAGCATGACCGAAAGGTTATTCATGATGGAAGGAAGAATATCTATACCTTAGAAAAGAATAGTATAACACATATGTTGTTGCCCATAGAAGAAAAAGAGAAAAATACAGAATCTAGTTGAAGCATACTTCTCATGAGTGGGAAGGAGCTCTTGAATGAAGTGAAAAAGGAGAAAGAAATGAAGCTTTTTGTAGTGAGGAAGCCTAGAGTTATCCTTACGAATACTTCTGTAGAATACTTACCTATAGAAATCCAAGAACTATTATAAAAATTTGTTGATATAGTCGTGGATGCGTTACCACACTCATTGCCACCCATCAAGATTATAATCCATCATATTGACCTTATTCCAAGAGATAGTTTACCAAACAAAGAAGCTTATAGGTTGATGCCTAGACATAATGAGGAAGTCAAAAATCAAGTCCAAGAGTTGCTAGATAAAAGGTTTAGTCAGGGAAATCCTAAGCCCATGTGAGTACCAACTGTATTAAGCCTAAAGAAAGATGGAGGATGGAGAATGTGTACAGATTCCGGAGCCATCAACAAGATAACCATTAGATACAAATTTCCTTTACCGAGGATGGATGATTTGATGGACTGTTTGAGTGGGGTAAGCTATTTTTCCAAGATAGACTTGAAGAGTGGATATCATCAAATATGAGTGAGAGAGGGAGATGAATGGAAAACAATATTCAAGACAAATGAAGGATTGTTTGAATGGTTGGTCATGCCATTTGGGTTGACAAATGCACCAAGCACATTTATGAGGTTAATGAATGAAGTGTTGAAATACTTCATAGGAAAATTTTTCAAAGTATATCTGGATGACATACTAATCTCTAGCAAGACAAAGGAAGAACACTTAAGACATTTGACATCAATGATGGAAAGGTTGCAGCAAGAGAAATTGTTGATAAATCTAAAGAAGAGTTCTTTTATGAAGAAGGAGTTCATATATTTGGGTTTTGTGATCTCTTCAAAAGAATTGAGGATGGACCTAGAAAAAGTGACAGGGATCAAAGAATGGTTGTCGTCAAGCAACATATTTTAGGTAAGAAGTTTTCATTGGTTAGGAAGTGTTTATAGAAAATCCATCAGAAATTTCAGTATCATATGTGCACCCATGTTGGAAACTATGAAGAAGAAACAAAAGTCCTTCAGTTGGACAGAGGAAGCTGAAAGAAGTTTCAAAGTTTTGAAGGAGAAAATCACAGAGCAACCAATTATGGTCTTGCTAGATTTTTGAAAAAAAATTCAGGTGAGATGCGACGCAAGTGGATTAGCTTTTGGAGCAGTCTTGAGTTAGGACAATAGGCCAATTTATTATTTCAGTGAGAAAATGAATGATGCCAAGAAAAAATATTCCACGTATGACAAGGAATTTTATGCAGTGATTCAAGCTTTGAAAAAATGGAGACATTATCTAATTCCTAAATAATTTGTCTTGTACAGTGATAATGATGCTTTGCAGTTTATTACTAGGAAAGAAAAGTTGAATCAGAAACACACAAAATGGGTAGAATTTATGGAGAATTTTACTTTTGTTATCAAAAAGATTGTTGGAACTGCTAACAAAGTTGTAGATGCTTTGAGCAGAAGGAGTTTGATTGTATAGGAATTCCAGGTGGATACCTTGGGGTTTCGAACACCTCAAGGAGATGTATAAAGAAGATGCAGATTTCAAAGTAGCTTATGAGGCATGCAAGAATCATTTATTGGGAGACAAAAGCCCATGGACTGAATATTTGATCTAGGATGGATTACTGTTCAAAGGGTTCCAATTACTCATTCTGAAGTGCTCAATGAGAGACAAAATACTAAATAAGAAACAAAATGGAGTTTTAGATGGACACTTTAGTCACGATAAGACATTCACACAACTGAATAATTCATATTGTTGGTTGAGCATGAGATTGAAAGTTGAAAGGTTTGTGAAGAAATGTAGAGTTTTTCAGTATGAAAAAGGAAGACAACAAAACAATGGGTTGTATTAGCCATTACCAATTGCAAAAAGGCCGTGGGATGCAATCAATATCGATTTTGTTTTGGGATTGCCTAAAACTCAAAAAGGGAGTGATTCCATATTTGTTGTGGTGGACAGATTTTCAAAAATGGCACATTTCATACCATTCTAGAAGACAAGCAATGCCACACACATTGCCAATTTGTTTTTCAGAGAAGTCGTGAGACTACATGGATTGTCGAGGAGCATAGCTTCAGACAGAGACACCAAATTTATAGGACACTTTTGGAGGACTCTATGGAAGAGGTTGGGAATGAACTTATCCTTTAGTTCAACATATCTCCCTTAGACGAATGGACATATTGAATTAGTAAATAGGAGTCTTGCAAGGTCAACAATGGGATCAAATTTTGGCATAAGCAGAATTTGCATTCAACAATCGAGTGAACAAGAGCACAGGAAAAATTTCATTTGAAATTATGTATGGTATATGACCATGAGGGATTATAGAGTTGAGAGATTTCAATCAAGATGAGTTCAGAAGTGTTGGAGAAGAGGATTTTGAAATAGAAATGCATAAATTCCATGACAAATTCAGAGAGCAGCTACAGGTCAAAAATAATAAATACAAGAGTAGAGTTGATCAAAAGAGAAGAGAAGTTTAATTCAAAGTTGGAGATGAAGTTTTATCTCATTTGAGAAAAGAGATATTCCCAAGGGGAACATACAACAAGTTAAATATGAAAAAAATAGGACCATGCAAGATTCTCAGAAAATTCAAAGCCAATGCTTATGAGATTGAGTTTCCAGACAATGTTGGGATATCGCCAATATTCAATGTTGTAGACCTATATCCTTACAAAAAATATGAAGTAGGAGAATCAGATGGAACTTTCTTAGTTTTCAGTTTTCAGTTTTTGTTTTGATTATAGTTGTATCCATTTTCACTTTTGAATATAACAGAGGAAAATTGACCCAATGCATGGCATGGACATTGTTTGCAATTCCTTGTTAATGGGTTTCATGAATGAATGACTGAATTTATTTATGAGTAGATGGAACTATGAATGCTATGATACGTTTCAATTTTTTCTGTTCTAATTGAAGTGGTGCAAGGTGTGCACACAAAACACAAGGAGTGCATCGATGGGATCTATTTCAGTTCTGAAGCTCAGAAGAGATAGCACAAAAATTTCCCTTTGCAAGGAGTACAAAGTGACTGTTGGAATGTGTGCACAGTCATCCGCTGGAATTCAAATATTTCATAAGAATCAGTTGCAGGGTGTGAACCGAGTGAAAGGAGAAAGCCAGGAGGGAAGAATTTTTTTTTTTTAGAAATCCTTCGGACTCGGGTTATCGAAATCCATGAAATGCAAGGAGTGTGCGGGAAAAAAAAACCTTAATGAAGGGAAATCTCATGAGAGATAGCACTTTGTAGAAGTGTAGTTGAATTCTGAGAGATGGAATCGCAAGAGGTTCAAAGGTAGAGACATTTGAATACTTAGAAAATTTTCTAAGTCGGAAGAAATCAGAAGCTCAGGAGCAAGAGCAATAGTGATCATTAGATCACGACATGAAGGATCAACAATCGTCTAAATCAAGGCAAGGTGCACAAGATTTAATGATTTGCACACACAGGAGAACACACCCACCAAGATTTGAGACTTGAACTTCCTGAAGTCTAGAGTTCCGGATTCCCGAAGTGAAATCTCAGTCATTGGATCAATCGAGTGAATCTGGACTATCAGATATCGTGAGATCTGGAGGAAGCAAATTTGAAACTTGAAATTCTTGAATCACAAAGAGCGAAAGAAAAGCTGGACCGTTAGATCCAGAGGGGTACGTATTGACGCGTCGTGAGATCTAGAGTGAGGCCAAGGCGAGGCGTTGAAAAACTCGAAGCCCAAAGAGTCGAGGAGATGAGAGCCATCGATCTGTTAGTAGACACTTGTAAGGATATCACGATATTTGGGAAATTTGTCGTGGGATTTTAAGTTTGAGAATTGAGATGGTCAAATCCCAAAGGCCCGAAGACCTAAAGTGAATCTGAGCCATCAGCTCTGGAGGAGACGTGGTGAAGATAGGAGAACTATGGGTAAAGTCCCGAAGAGATCTATAGTTTTCATGTTTAAGGGAGACATGGCATGAATCCATGCACTCTGGGTAAATACACGAAGTAAACCTCAGTCATTGATCCGATGTGTACACATGTCAGTGGATTATATCTTTCAAACAAAGTCATTGGGGAAAGGGTGTAGTTTGAGATTTGAAATCTCTGAAATCTAAAACCCTGAGGAGATATCGACCATTGATTGAGAGGAGGGTCTCAGGACCATTGATCTACGTTGATAGGTAAAACACCCAAGGTAGAATATGGACCATTGATTGTGAGGACAGGTGTCTGAAGATGATGCGCTCTAGAAGATTGGAGTATGAAAGAAGGCAAATTTTGAGATTTCAGAACCCTGAAGTCCAGAGAACCACAAAGATCACAACCATTGATTGAAGGGGAAAAGTGTCAGCAAATCTTCTGCTCCAGAAGATTTCTCTACAAATGAAACCGAGGTTTGAGATTAAAAAATTACAGAGTCCGTAATTTCGA
>JASDQU010242002.1:114875-125833 GCA_032191745.1 Picea mariana
GGGCAGCCAATATGTGAGTGTCCAGAAAAACAAGGCAAGGTTCGTGGTTTGTGGATTCTCCAAGAAAGAAGGAATAGATTATGAGGAGACATTTTCTCTGGTGGCGAGGTACATTTAAATTAGAGCTATACTTGCAATAGTTGCAGTGATGAAATGGAAGGTAGATCAAATGGACGTGAAGACAACCTTAGTGAATCATGTAGTGGAAGAAGAAGTGCATGTGGAGCAGTCACAAGGATTTGAGACACCTGAGAGAGAAACTCATCTCTGTAGATTGAATAAATCCTTGTATTGGTTGAAACAAGCACCTAGGGAATGGTATGGTAGAATTGATAGTCTTATGATGATCTTGGTCTTTACCAAGAGTAAAGAAGATCCTAATATTTACTACAAGGTTGAGGATAGTGGACCAGTGATAATATTGTTATATGTTGATGGAATGTTTCTAACACGGGGCAAGAATATCATCACAGAGTGCAAGATAATTCTTGCATATGAGTTTTAAATGAAAGAATTCGGTATGATGCATTACATTTTGGGTCTATATGTGTGGGAGAAATCGGATGAGATTTTCCTGTGCAAGGGAAAATATGTGGTAGAAATCCTAAAGAGATTTGATGTGATGGATTGTAAATCGATGCCCACACCAATGGTGATGAAACTGAAGTTGTTGAGTGATCCTTATTCAGAGATAGCGAATGTCACCATGTACATATGGATCATTGGTTCGTTTATGAATTTGAAGAAAACTAGACCAAATATATGATTTGCGATGAACAATTTGACTCAGTAACTCGTTCAACCAAGACATGTTCACTTGGTTGTAGAAAATAATATTTAGAGGTACTTGATAGGTACACATGATTATGGACTCATATATGTTTTTTATCATGAGATAATTCTGCAAGGATATACTGATTCAGATTGGGCGAGTAGAGTCACAGACCAAAAGAGTACTTCTAGATGTTTCTTTAGTGTGGGATTAGATATGATCTCATGGTTTAGTAGGAAGCAAACTACTGTGCCTATCATTATGGCTAAGGAAGAGTATATAGTAGTGTGTTCAGCTAGCAGTGAAGGAGTGTGGCTTCAGAAGATACTTCTAGGATTGTTTGATCTCGAGTTAGAGGTGACTTGTATTTGGTGTGACAATCAAAGTTGTGTGAACTTGTCAGAGAACCCATTGTTTCATCAAAATTCCAAGAATATTGAGATCATGTACCATTATATCAGATGTATGGTGCATAAGGGAGTAGTTAATCTCCAATATGTCGCTACAGAAGAGAAGATAGCAGATGTGTTGACCAATCCTTTCTCAAGGGTAAAGTTTGAATACTTCAGGTATAATATTAGTGTGGTCGAGAAGGGCATCCCTCATAACAGGGAGTGATGATTCACATATGATATTCTTGGGGAAATATATTGCAGAGTGTGGTAGGATAAAGTGGTCATTTAGATGCACATTACAAACTATGGCACTAGTCAGCACGACCTTGCATAAGGTCAGCAAATGTCGAGCCTTTGGGGCCTATGAGTTTCCTATATTTTCAAGCTAAAGGGCCAACCTGTGTGGTTGGATGTGTTTCCTAGACTTCGACTATATGGTTAGTGTGTGTGCACTACATTGCATAACCCTCATGGTTATATTCTCAGTAATTGTGGACTAGATGCCTAGTGTGCTAACTAAAAGAACTAGCTCTAATGATAGTTTCCATATTCTGTGTGAGCTGGTGAGTTGTAGTTTCTGAGACTCTACTTAGATTGGGTAGTAGCACAATTCTGTTTGAACTGGATCAACTTCATATTTCATATTTTGTGTGAGCTATATGGTTTTCTAGTTCTATGTGAGCTAGATGCCTAGCTATGTGTGAGCTAGATTAAATCCATGTAATGATGTAAGGTATGAGAGGAATATGAGGTCGTTCCCACAAGAGATATGCTACATATGTTGATGAGGTCCCAAATGCATTATTGTGACATTAGCATCAAATATTTTGTATGTGACTATGACAGATCCTATGTGGCTATGATGGTCATACTTGTGACATGATTTGTTTGAGAATGCGATAACATGTATGGCTATGATTGAAATACTTGTGACATGATCTATTTTTTCATGAGATAGCCTGTGTGGCTATTGTGATCCTACCTGCAAACTGGTTTGCAAGACCATGTGAGTCTTTCCCATTCCATGTGAGATGGATGGATTTGTTTGAGACCATTACATGAAGAAAATATTAGTTAATACCTCCCTAACTAAGAGGGAGTGTTGATGTTTTGGTAGTTCTGAAATGTATTAACCTCTAAGTGTAACAATTTTACTTAGAATATAATATTTCCAGAGTGAGAGAACCATTAAAAAAATGTGTGTGAATCCTAGAAGAGAAGTCGACCCAAGGGGAATAATAATAAAGAAATAGAAGGCCCTAGAAAGAGAAGTCAAACCCACTTGGAAAAGTCACTTGGAGAGGCTAGTATAAATAAGCAGGCTCCTAGCTCATTTAAACACACTCTCACTCACTCATAAATAGTGCACAAGTCTAAGGAGGAATTGTGCCAGCAACTAGGGAATAAGTCTAGGGAGAAGCAGTGGCACCTAGGGAACCAGTATATCTATTATCTTCTTCTTATGTGCTTCTATTGGTGAAGGTATGATTTATCGGTATTGTCTTGCTCGTGCAACAATGGTTTTTTTCGTTAGGGTTTATCTGTTGGTTCTAGTGTGGACTTGCTAGAATCATTCTATCTAAGAAAAGGTTATTGTGCTCGGGGGTGGCATATGTGAATGCCTATGGTTGGGTGGAAATGATGTGATATTGTCTATGGTTAAACAATCATATCAAAATTTTAACAAGGGGTGCATTTGTGTACTACAGTTATGAGGTTCAATTTGTCCATTTCTACATTGCACAAACCTCTGAGGGGTGAAGATGTCCATTTATTCATTCCACAAATCTCTTCAAGGTGGTGGTAGGTATTTATGCATTGGATTTTGCATGATGTAATGAAAAAATGTACACCTTTATTCCTTCATCACCAATTCTCTTGGAGGTTGAATTAGCCCACAACCAATCCTCCCAAAAGGTTCACTACCCCCACCATCCATATTCTGATGGTTAAGGTGTCTATTTTACATTGCATTTGTACTTTTTTTTTAAAGTGAAGGTGTTCATCTATGCCTGCATAACCCTACTTTATTAAGATGATATTTTGATAATATATCTTAAATATTTTAATTGAAAAAAAATCTCATTTTATTTGAAAAATGAGTTAATTAACAAATTTATAAATTTTAGATTTTAAATCTCCCATTAAATTTTCTAAATCACCCATTTTCATAATATCCAGCCAAGCGAAAATAGTTTATTTTTCTTTGCCTCTTATTCAATATTAGAACTAAGAAACTTGAAAATGAAGAGCAATGATAAGACATCTTCATCATTTTAAAAATATGTTTGACTACCAACAATATACAATACATTGAGATAAATGAAGAGAAACATCATTTAAAACTTTTTTGAGGGTTAAGGTGTTAATTTTTACATTACAAATGTATTTTTTTACATAGTAGACATCTTCATTTATGAAATTCACAAGCATGATTTCTTAAGATGCCACCTTGATAATATGTCTCAAATATTTTAATTGAAAAAAATCATTTTATTGATTGACTAAATTATATATTTTAGATCTGAAATGTCACAACTAAATTTTCCAATTGATAAATTTTCATAATATCTAACTAAGAAAATTTATATTTTGTTTTCTATCTTAACTTCTTCGATAGCTTTGGAACCAAAACAAATTGAAATTGAAAAATAATGTTAAAAAGATCTATATTTTAAGAAGGATGTTTGACTACCAACAATAAATAATACATTGACATAAATGAAGAGAAACATCATTTAAAACTTTTTTGAGGGTTAAGGTGTTTATTTTTACATTACAAATGCAATTTTCTTACATAGTAGAGATCTTCATTTATGCAATGTACAACCATCCATTTATTAAGATGCCACCTTGATAATATGTTTCAAATCTTTTAAACTTTTTTGAGGGTTAAGGTGTTTATTTTTACATTACAAATGCAATTTTTTTACATAGTAGAGATCTTCATTATTGCAATGTACAAGCATGATTTCTTAAGAATCCACCTTGTTAATATGTCTCAAATCTTTTAATTGAAGAAAATCATTTTATTTGAAAATTATTGTGATTGACTAAATTATATATTTTATAATCTTACAAAATTTTCCAAATCATCCATTTTCATAATATATAAGTAAGAAAATTTATATGATATTTTTCTATGGGAACTTCTTCCATATTTTTGGAACTATGGAAGATCTCCATTAAAAAAGAAATGTCCATCAACTAATAACTCACATAAATAAAGTTAAACATCATTTAAAACTTTTCATAATTTAAATAAAATATATTATATTTAATTATATATACAAATAATAACACCTATAAATCATACATATTCAAACACATCTATTGATATCATAACTTGAAAACACTATATTTTATCTTTGAAAATACCAAGGAACCAACCCTTATTTCCCATATTAAATACAAAATCCATATCTCTTATTTCCCATATTAAATACAAAATTCTTATCCCTTATTTCCCATATTAAATATGTATATTGTCTTAACATTGAATTGCCAAATTCTTAAACCACCCCTCCGTTTAATATGTATATTAACATGGTAACTTTGAAATACTAAATTTTTCTCTTTAAAACTCAAGCAAAGTAATCCACTTGCTCACATATTTTAATATCTATATTAACATAGTAACTTTCAAATACCAATAAATGCTAAAAGATTTGGATTTTAAAAAAGATGTCCATTAATCATTATTTCACATAAATAAACTTAAACATGATTTAAAACTTTCCATGATCAAAATAAAATAAATTGTATTTAATTATATAATCATAATTATATATATTATATTTAATTATATATATAAATAATAACACCTATAAATCACACATATTCAAACATATCTACTGATATCATAACTTCGAAACACTATATTTTACCTTTGAAAATGCCAACAAACCAACCATTATTTCCCATATTAAATATGTATATTAACTTCTTAACTTTAAAATAACAAATTCTTATTCGTTATTTCCCATATTAAATAAGAAGTTTGTGTCTCTTATTTCCCATATTAAATATATATATATTGTCTTAGTAACTTTGAATTACCAAACTGTTATAGTTGAAATCTCCACCAACAAACCTTCATTTTAATATGTATATTGGCATGGTAACTTTGAAATACCAAGTTCTTATATTCCATACTTAAATGATAAAGGATACCTATTTTAAAAAAGATTTCATTCTACGATTAATTCATATTAATAAACTTAAAGATCATTTAAAAGCATTCCATAATCAAAATAAAATATATTATATTTAATTATGTAATCAAAATAAATATATTATATTTAATTATGTCTACAAATAATTACATCTATAAATCACACATATTCAAACACACCTATTTATATCATAACTTGGGAACACTATATTTTATCTTTGAAAATTCTCACAAACCAACCCTTACCAACCCTTATTTGTATTTCTGATATTAAATATGTATATTAACTTTATAACTTTTACCAAATTTTTACCATTTCCATTATTAAATATTAAATTCCTATTTGTAATTTTTCATATTAAATATATATTTCCCTATTAAATATCAAAATTTTAACATGATAACTTTTAAATACCAAGTTATTCTCTTTCGTTTCAAGCTAAATAATCCACGTATTCTAATGTATGAATTTACATTTTAATATGTATATTAACAACGTAACTTTCAAATACCAAGTTGTTATATTTATGACACAAGCAAAATAATTCACGTATTTAAATGTATGAATTGGGGTCATAACATTGGAATAGCCAATTTTTTTTAATCTGGAATAGTCAACTTTTTTTAGTCTCCAAATAATCAAACACAGTGATTCACATTACCTCACAATATTGATCGCTAAAAATGTTATATAGATGTTTAATTCACATACAATATCATCTCCACTTTATTAGTCTCATTTCGTTCCCAAATCCATTCATTGAAGCATTTTGTTCCCAAATCCATTCATCAAAGGAAAGCGGGGCCAAAGATCATTGAAGGAAAAATATCAGTTGCTCGCAGAGTAGAGTGTGGTAAAAGAGGTAGTGACTAAAGCACTTCTCCCTATGTCGGGATTGGGACAGGAGGAACCAAAGTCAACTGAGATGCAAGTGGGCAAGCTCGTTGAATCCATTCAACATATTCAAGCAAGGATAATTGATGCAGGAGCATCGCCGACTCATCAGGGAGCAGCGATCAAGACAAGCGAGCCGACAATGATCAACACAAGCGAGCCAGCATGAAAGATAACGAACGGCTGGACAAGGCCAGCTGAAACTTTTGAAATTGCATTTAATATGATGCGCCAATGAGTAAATGAACCATTTATGAAAGCGCCTTTGTATATTATAGTGGACCTTGAGCCTTTAAGCTCTCGTCCTTAGGTAGATGAGGCATTTAATAGACTTAATGCAGGTAGATAGATGTTTAAGACTAGATTAGAAAGTTTTAGAGTCCGAGAGGGAAAACGGATATAGACACCCTCCTTGTATCATTTTGTAATATATTCAGATTATCATCAAGCATTCATAAGAGAGGAGAAAGCAGAGAAATTGTGAAGAACACCCCTGTACAGATGTTATTGAATTAATAGAAAGAAGTTCTGATTCAATTTCATGGTTGGTGTTATTTCTCTGTGTATGTTATCATGTGCTCATGAATGTTTGTTTTTTGGATATGCATTTGTTTTAAATATGCTGTGTATGTGGTTTCATAGTTGAATTGAAATCTGTGAGAGTAAGAAATTAGTTTCAATTGTTTCTCTATTCTGAACCAAGAGATTCCTGCAAGGGGTGCAATGGAATTTGTCCGCAAGAAGTGCGTGACTGCAGGGTACAGATAGAGGTAGCTTTTGTCCTAAGTTTCCAGAAGTGCAAGGTGGCACTGGAGCCGTGCAAGGAGTGCGCAGACTGGACGAAGACTCAGAGTTGCGATCTTGAGCAAGGACATTGACGGCTGCTGCTGCAAGGGTGCGTAGAGTCGAACAACTTCAACCCTTCAACGTTGTTGAAGAATTTCTATAAAGAATATGAGCAAGGGAGCTCTTGCCGAGAGATTAAAGTCGAAGCAAGCTCAGGAAGAATAGACCTACAATTTCACTGAAGGACAAGTCCAGGCGTTGCTGAGAAAAGCCTGAGAGGAATGCCTTCACGGGAAAGAGTTTGATCCATCTCGCAGGGAATATTAGAGGACGGACGGTTGAAATCCCCTGGAGAGATTCCACGAAAACCCAAAGACCATTAGATCTTGCAAAGTTGCAAGGAGTTTAAGGTGTGAACACTCATAGGCTCGAAGCGGAGGGGGAAGTAGAGCTGTGGATCTGGAGTCACTGGGACCGTCTGATCCACACGTGGCATCGCATATCGGTGATTCGCAAGGTGAAGCACCAAGGGTTTGCAGCGAGAGTCGCAATATCGTGATCTGCGATATCCCGATAGGATCGGAATCGTTGATCGGGTGGGACGCATGTCAAGAGATCTCGAGGAGTCGGGAATCAGAGAATCGGGGTTCTCAACGATAGAGAACACTTGCCTATTGGATTCGCGATCCGTGATATCCCGACGATGACATGGCAGTGTGGGACCACAGGTGTTGGCGGAGTACAGGCGGCATCATATCGAGAATCGGGGAAAGGCAAGTCCTGAGTCCATCGACATCAGGACTCGCAATCTCACGAGTTCCGAATTTCCAATAGAAGGACAGAAGGTGGGAAGATCAAATCCACACGTGTATCGGAAGATCGGCCCATCGGGGTTCGGAGTTTTGAAATTCAAACTGTTGACATCGCAAGTAGCGATTTCCCGATAGGCAAGGGAGATCAATAAGGAGTTTCTCTGGGTAAGGAATTCCTGAAAGGGAATTAGAAGAGCATTGACGCTCTTCGGGTCGAGGCCAGAGAAGGTCCTGGTATAAGCGGGACGCGCAGGGTGGCGCGTGCTACGTCAGAGTGGTATCAGAGTGGGTTAATTTCCTTGTTTTGTAGCAGAGAAGAAGAGAAGAATTCGCCATGCCGCCCAGAAGGGAGAGACAATCACCTGACCCAGAAGATAGGGAGGTGAGAAGAAGAGGTAGGCTGGCAGGGAATCCAGAGAGGGAAAGATAGATACGAGATCTCAGAGCGAGACTCGAAGAGATGGAAACAGCTCAGAAACGCACAACTGGTGCAGGGGATCTTAGCGATTCCGACAATGAGGTTGAGGCTGGACCACAAGGAGAAGTTGTAGCTGAATATGTAGCCAATGAGCGATTGATTAAGGCTATTGCCAGAATGAGTTCAAAGACAAAAATGGACATCCCAGTCTATGAAGGGAGTCTGGATGTAGAAGAGATTCTGGATTGGATCAGGGCTCTTGACACCTACTTCGATTACGAGTATATCGAAGAGGATAAAAAGGTAAGGCATGTTGTCACTAAGTTGAAGGGACATGAAGCATTATGGTGGGATGAGCTTCAGGTAGATAGACGTTCCAAAGGTAAGCAGAAGATTAAAAGTTGGGATAGAATGATTGCTAATATAAAGGAAAAATTCATCCCAAGGGATTATCAGGTCACACTCTTCAGGCGAATGCAGACCCTGAGACAGAAGTTGATGACGGTGAAGGAATACACCGAAGAATTTTTACAAGCTCAACATCAGAGAAGGTCATTAGGAGAGCGATGATGAGAAAGTGGCCAGATACCTGAATGGCCTGAGGTATGAAATTCAGGATGAATTAAGTATGGCAACCATCTGAATAGTTGAGGATGCTTACCAGATGGCTCTAAAAGTTGAGGAGAAGCTGAGTCGTAAGCAAGGTCAGCGAGGGCGAGGCAGGAGTCAGCTGAGGGGTAAAACAGTTGCCCAGGAGAAATACCAGAAGCCCAAAGAGGAATGGAAAAAACCTCAAGGTAAGGTTGAGAGAGGTGGAACATCACAGCAAGGACCATGTGCTGAACAGAGGATGCAACATACCGAGCAGGGTGGCGGTTATGCTGATGCAAACACTGTTCCTTGTGCTAGAGGTTAAGGTAGAGGAAGAGGAGGAGTGATCACATGTTTTACATGTGGGAAAAATAGGCACAAATTGTTCGAGTGTCCAGAGAAGAAGAAGGGTGCAGGAGAAACTCACATCACAGAAGTGCAGAGGCGTGATGCTAAGTCAGAAGATGCAGATAGCGGAAGATTGCTTGGGATGCATAAGGTCCTTTTGACACCTGAGAAGGAGGTGGAAAGCGTAGTGGAGAGGGCCAGACTGTTCAGAACAGCTTGCACAACCAAGGACAGGAAATGCAAGGTTATTGTAGACAACGGAAGCACCAATAATCTCGTTTCAAACGAGATGGTGGAGAAACTAGAGCTGGAGACAACAGATCACTCGAGTCCATATAAAGTTTCATGGCTACAGAAAGGACATCAGGTGAGTGTCACTAAATAGTGTTTGGTTGAATTTAAAATAGGTGGATATAATGATAAAATCCTGTATGATGTTATTCCCATGGATGTATGTCATTTATTGTTGGGTAGACCATGGTAATATGACAGAAATGTGATTCATGATGGGAAGATGAACACATATACCCTGGAGAAAAATGGGAGAACCCATAAGTTGCTTCTGATAAAGGATAAAGAGGTGAAACCAGAAGTAAACATCACAATACTTCTCATGAGTGGGAAGGAGCTTCTCACAGAGATGGAGAGGAAGGAAGATCCACAATTCTTTGTGATCAGGAAACCAAGAATTGTCCTGACTAGCATGAGAGTGGATGACTTACCAGATGAGATTCAGAAATTGCTGAAAGAGTTCGCTGACATCATCGTGGACGAACTACCCCGTTCGTTGCCACCGATGAGGAGTGTGAGTCACCACATTGATCTCATACTAGGAAGCAATTTACTGAATAAGGCTACATATAGATTGACACCATAGGAGAATGAAGAGGTCAAAAAGAAAGTCCAGGAGCTGTTGGATAAAGGACTGGTCAGGGAGACTCTAAGTCCATGTGTTGTTCCAACAGTGCTTAGTCCGAAGAAGGATGGAGGTTGGAGAATGTGTACTGAATCAAGAACAATCAACAAAATTACCATCAGGTACAGATTTCCACTACCGAGAATGGATGATTTGATGGATTTCCTGAGTGGGACAAATTATTTTTCAAAGATTGATCTGAAGAGAGGATATCACCAGATTCGCATGAGGGAAGGTGATGAATGGACGACAGCATTCAAGACGAATGAAGGTTTTTACGAATGGCTAGTCATGCCGTTTGGTTTGACAAACGCGTCGAGCACATTCATGAGACTGATGAATGAAGTCCTGAGGGAATTCATCGGGAGATTTGTAGTCGCATATCTGGATGATATACTGATATTCAGTAAGACTAAGGATGAACATTTGAAACATTTGGCCATTGTGATGAGGAAACTACAGCAAGAAAAGTTGTTGATCAATATGAACAAGTCTTCATTTATGCATATAGAGCTCATTTATTTGGGTTTTGTTATTTCGGCGAATGAGTTAAAGATGGATCCAGAAAATGTGAAAGTGATCAAAAACTGGCCATCACCGAGAAATGTTTTTGAAGTGAGGAGTTTCCATGGTTTGACTAGTTTCTACAGAAAATTCATCAGGAATTTCAGTGGAATTAGCGCAACGATGATGGACACAGTGAAGAAGTGACACAAGACTTTTCATTGGAAGGTTGAGGCTGAGAAAAGCTTCAATCTGTTGAAGCGGAAAATCATAGAGCAACCAGTGCTGGTGTTGCCAGATTTTCAGAAGACATTTCAGGTGAAATGTGATGCCAGCGGATATGCTAT